>PVIJ01020618.1:0-20521 GCA_004024925.1 Scalopus aquaticus | reverse complement strand
GCTGGACGCCGGGGTGTCGGCAGAGTCCCGGAGGCCGCAGTCAGTGTAGGGCTCCAGGCAGGCGGCGAAGGCCATGACGTGGGCCAGGAAGTGCTGCTCCTGCACCCCGTGCACCAGGTGGGCCTGCGGGCCGCGCGCGAACACAGCCACGTCCTCCCCGCCGTGCGTCTCGGAGGCCAGGGGCACGGCCGCCTGCTGCGGGTAGTTGGGCAGACCTGCCAGAGTGAGGTCGGTCGGGCTGGGGCGTTGCCGAGGCCACGCCCACGAGGCCCCCCCACGCCCATCACGGTACTCACTGCTCTCGGCCTCCGTGACATCGGGCCTGGAAGGGGAGAATAATGGGTACCCAGGGCCGTTGCCGTATAGGATGGAGGTGTAGCTCTTGCCATCGACGGCCTTCTTGGGGGCCAAACCTGGTGGAAGAAGGACACCGGGTGACCCCAATACCACCACATGTGGGTCCCCTCCAGGCTAACCCTCACAGGAACTGTTCGGCAGGGCAGCTATTGAAGTAGGAAGTTGATAATTCACTGCTTGGAAATGAAAGTTGCTGAAGTTGCTAAGTTCCCTGCGTGGCTACTGCTGCCTGCTGGGGCGGAGAGAGCTGCTGGGCAAGTCTCCGTGCTGCGCTGCTTGTCCACATAGTAGCTGTGGCTACCTTGACCCCCTTCCCAAACAATGAGGTTTCTGATGGATGGGGTAGGGAAGTTTCCTTATCCACACTGTATAAAAGCTGCCATTCCTGTCCTTCGGGGCTCAGATTTCGGGGAGTTATCCCATTGGGCCCGCCAGTGTGACCGGAGATTCTGCCTTGAGTGAATGGGCGACACCACCCACACATTGACGGTCACCCCGCCCCCAAAGGGGACACCCCTAGGGAGGTGAAATCAACCGGCTCTTTCAACAGTTTAGCAAAACTGCACCTCTATGCACATTCACGGGAGTGCGGACAAGCCTTTTGCACGCTTGAAAATTAACTGGATTGGGCGAGCTCCTCATTCCGGGAAGCCTGATTTAGCTCACACCCCCCCTTTAAATCTCTCTCCGCCTCTCTGAGTGCCGCCTTGTTGCGCTGGCCCCTTTGGCCCCCCGTTTGGTGCTGGGGCCATGCCCGGCGATCCTCCCTGGAGTGAACGGGGCGGCGCCTCCCGCACCTTCACGGGTCCTTCCTGAGGGGAGCAGAGCCGGACACTGCGCTTCACACCTCAGCCGGACTCGCAGAGAGCGGTGGACAGACAGACCCCAGCGGGCTGCTGGATCAGGCCTCGGGGCCCTCTGCACTTAGTTTAGCCCGTCCCAAGGGCCGGAAGGAGAGCCTGGTGCCCTCTCACGTCCCCTCGTGGGTTCGGTCGTATTGTCTGGTGGGCGGAACGCGCAGCCTCTGTGTGTGCGTGAGTGTGTGTGACGGTCCCATGACCTCAGTTACGGGATCTGAGTGGCCTTGTTCTGCGGTGCCGTGGCGACGTCATACGGCTTGTCAACCTCTGTGGCGCTGGGCTGCCAAATGCCAAGATGCTTCTGAAAGTTCCGAGAGGGACGCAGACAGGCAAGAACCTGATTTTCCCCTCTCCCTTTTGTTGCGACACCGAACACAATGGGAGGGACTGAGAGTAAACCTACAGTCCTTGACTGCATGATCAAAAATTTTAAAAAGGGGTTCCACGAAGACTATGGGTTGCCTTGACCCCTAAGAAACTTAAGACCCTGTGCCAGGGAGAATGGCCGAGTTCCCAGGTAGAATGGCCGCAGAGGGAACGCTTGACACGCCTCCCGTCCAGGCAGTGTGGGAGGCCGTGACGGGGTCCCCAGGGCCCCCTGCCCAGTCCCCTTACAGTGACTCATGGTGGACAACAGCTCAGACCCGACCTACTTGGGTCCGCACTTGTAGTTCAGGACAGGGAGAGAGCCAGGCCCTTGTTGCACGTGGCCACCAGACGCTCAGCCTCCAACACCTCCGAAAGACTCAGCTAACTTGGACTAGGCTGCCTCAGGGGGTTAAAGACTCTCCAGCTCTGTTCGGAGAAGCCCTTGCTGCAGACCTTGCTCCTTCCCTGGTGGGGAGCTCCAGTGCACGCTCCTCCAGTATGCTGATGACCTCCTCCTAGCCAGTGAGACTCAGCGGCCTGCTGGACGGTACCCTCAAGCTCCCCCAACTCTTAGAAACATCAGGCTATAAGGTGTCCCGGAAAAAGGCACAGATGTGCAGGGAGCCAGCCAAGGACTTGGGTTTCCACATCTCTAAGGGCTGCCGAGCACTGGGGCCAGAGGGAAAACAGGCCACTTGTTCAATCCCCGGGCCCGACACAAAGCGCAAAGTGTGGGAGTTTCTTGGGGCAGCAGGATATTGCCAGCTTTGGATCCCAGGTTTTTCAGAAATTGCCCGGCCACTCTATGAAGTTTTAACTGGACCTGAAAATCAGCCTCTGGTCTGGGAAGAGCCCCAAGACCACGCCTTTCGCCGCCTCAAGAAGGCCCTCATAACAGCCCCGCGCTTGGCTGCCAGAGGTTGCTAGAGACTTTAACCTGCTTGTGTGTGAGAAACACCGATTGGCCCTGGGAGTTCTGACCCAAACTTGGGCCCGTGGCAGAGGCTACTGCGCACCTCTCCAAGCAACTAGACCCTGCGTCTGTGGACGGCCCCCACGCCTCCGTGCTCAGCGGCCGCTGCCAGCCTCATCCAGGAAGCAGACAACTGACTGGGGGCCAGACCCTACATGTTAAGGCCCCACATTCCATCATCCTCTGCTAAACAACAAAGGCCACCAGTGGCTCTCCAATGCCAGGGCGGCCCCTTACCAAGGCCTGTAATGTGCAAAGCCCAGGATAACTTCTGAGCCAGGGCAGGCATTAACCCGGCCGCCGTCCTCCCGTCAGAGGAGGTCCCCCTCATCATGACCGTGAGGACCTCATAGATGAGGTCTACTCCAGCCTCCCAGACCTCTTAGACCAGCCGCTGCCCCGCCCAGATCTCGAACTTTTTACAGACGGGAGCGGCTTTGTCAAGGAGGGGCGACGTTATGCGGGGTACGTGGCCACCACTGCTGACTGGCTTGTTGAATCGGGACCGCTCCCGGGACCTGGTCAGGTCAGCGGGCTGAGCTCCGGGCCCTCGTACGCGCCCTTCAGTTGGCGAAGGATCTAGCAGTTACCATCCACACAGACTCTCGCTGTGCATTTGTCACCATTCACGGGGCCGTCTACAGAGAAAGAGCTGCCAGCCTTTTAGATGCAGGGGGGAAAGAGATAGAGAATAAGTCCGAAATCCTCCAGTTGCTAGAAGCAGTCTGGTGTCCAGCCAAGGTGGCTGTCATTCACTGCAGGGACATCAAAAAGGAACCGAAAGTCACCAAAGGGACTCAGCTGGCCGACGTGGAAGCCAAATGGGCAGAAGGCCAGCAGGATTGAGACCCTCCAGGAAAATTTTTCCCAGTCGTCACCGCACCCCCGGCTAGTCCTCCACAGGAACGGTCCTCCCCAGAGGAGACAGCCTGGATCAAAGACGAGGGAGGAACTGAAACACCCGAGGGGTGGCGGCTCCTGCCAGACAGACAAGCTTTTGTTCCCTCTAAGGCAGCATATCACTCAGTGCGCAGTACCCTGAGGCGACTCAGCTGGGAAAAACAGCACTAGAGACCCTAGCAAATCGTTACTTCTGCATCTCCCGGCTACCATCCCTCTGTGCCACGATCGCCTCTAGGTGCCAGACTTGTGCACAACATAACCCTGCCCAGCGGCCCAGGCCCCCACCGGGAATACCGCACACAGGCCCTTCCCCTTTCGAGGACTTGACAGAAATCAAATCTTGCAGAGGCTACAAATATTTACTTGTTTTGATCTGCACCTACTCCGGGTGGGTAGAGGCTTTCCCCACCAGGACGGAGAAGGCCCGAGAAGTCACTAAAGCTCTTGTGAGAGAAATAATTCCTAGATACGAGGTCCCCTTGACTATTGGCAGTGATAATGGCCCAGCCTTTACTGCTGAAATCACCACTCAACTGACTCGCTTACTTCATATTAAGTGGAATCTTCACACCGCCTACCGGCCACAAAGCTCAGGGAAAGTAGAGCGTGTCAACCGAACCATTAAAACAACCCTAGGAAAGTTTTGCCAACAAACAGGTTTGCCCTGGGTAGATCTTCTCCCTTTAGTGCTTCTCAGAATTCGGGGCACCTCCGGTGCCAGTGGATACACCCCCTTTGTGATTTTGTTTGGGCGACCCCCCCCATTATTTCTATGGTGAGGGGGGACTTTAGACAAACTGGCACTGGAACTAAATCAACAGCTACAGCTCCTTAGTGACGTCCTACACAAGATTAATAAAACCGTCATCCAGAGGGCTCCTGCTCCTCTGGGACACCCAGTCCATCCCCACAAACCTGGAGACTCTGTCTGGGTAAAGGACTGGAAAAAAGAGCCACTCAAGCCAGTCTGGGTGGGTCCCTATACTGTCATTCTTGCTACCCCAACCGCTGTTAAAGTTGCAGGTGTGACTCCGTGGATACAGCACCCCCTAGTAAAGCCAGCCTGTCCGGAGACGCCAGAGAAGTGGACGGCCTGCCCAGACCCTGAAAACCAGCTCAGACTGACTCTGCGGAGAGACCCTGACCAGACCGCAGGACCCTTCTGCAGCCCTGCTCCAACCACAACCCAGAAGCTGGTTGGTCTATGCACGGCGGAAGCTTGAGGAGCGTCAGCGGTGTGATGTTTATGGACTGTTAGACTGACCTCCAGCGTCAATTGCTTCTCCTGTTTTTCTTTGTTGGGACTGTTGTTGTTCTTGTTTGCTGCCTGCCTTAGGACTAAAATTAGATAAAATAACATGCCTGCCCCCCTCCCCCAACTCTTCTCGGGGCTTTGCTGGAGCAACCCTTCTAGTCGATTGATACTCCCTAGCACTTTGTAGGGGTATCAAGGGCGGGGGGGATGAAGTAGGAAGTTGATAATTCACTGCTTGGAAATGAAAGTTGCCGAAGTTGCTAAGTTCGCTGCGTGGCTACTGCTGCCTGCTGGGGCGGAGAGAGCTGCTGGGCGAGTCTCCGTGCTGCGCTGCTTGTCCACATAGTAGCTGTGGCTACCTTGACCCCCTTCCCAAACAATAAGGTTTCTGATGGATGGGGTAGGGAAGTTCCCTTATCCACACTGTATAAAAGCTGCCATTCCTGTCCTTCGGGGATCAGATTTCGGGGAGTCATCCCACTGGGCCCGCCGGTGTGACCATTAAATCTCTCTCCGCCTCTCTGAGTGCCGCCTGATTTCTCTGGGAAAGAGAAATCACTATGACCCCATGGACAGAGGAGGATACAGCAATTTCTTCTGTCCCCCCATTTAGGACACGAGCCCTGCCCCCGTCCCGGGCCTACCGAAGATGGAGGAGCCCCGAAGCGTGTAGCCGCCAAAAGAGAAGACGTGAGAGTGGTCCGCCGTGACCAGGGTCAGGGTGTCCTTCTCGCTCACGAGCTGGCCGGTCCTCTCAATGGTGGAATCGAACATGACGGCCTCGCTCAGGGCCAGGTGGGCGACACCGTCGTGGTGAGCGTGGTCGATGCGGCCCCCTGCAGGAAGGCCACACGTTGGGGGCGGTGTTCGCTGGCCTGACCCCACGCCCTTACCGACGGTGCACAGCCGGGGGCACCCCACTCACCCTCCACGAAGAGGTAGAAGCCCTTGGGGTTCCTGCTCAGCAGGCGCAGCGCCGCCTCCGTCATCTCCATCAGGGATGGGTCCCGGTCGGGGTCTCTGAAGATCTCGTATTTCGTGTCTCCTGGCTCAAAGAGGCCTGTGGAAGGGGCTTCGGTGACGGCGAGCTGGGCCAGCATGGCGGTGAGGGCAGTGGGCCAGCCAGGACCCGGGGAGCCGGGCGGGACGGTGGGGTGGGGTGGGGGTCGCTACCCATGATGTGTGTCACAGAGGGGTCCTGGGCCGCCTGCATCAGCGCCGTGCGGTTCCACACGTACTGGCCACCCTGGGCACGGGGAGAAGGGGGTCAGCACACAGCCCCCCGCCTGCCACCCGCCCTCGTGCCTGCTGTGCCCCCGCCAGCGGCCCTCACCGGGTACTTGGCCAGCCACTCCAGCACCAGGTTGCGCCCGTCGTTCCTGGTTCCATTCTCCGATGAATTATTTGGGTACTCAACATCTGGGGTCCCCTTGGCGAACATGTACTTGCGGCCTCCACCCAGGATCACCTGAGCAGAGACTGGCAGGTGGGCTTGGGGCCTGGCGGGGGCTGCCCCTGTCCAGACAGCCCAGCCCCCAGGTCTGCCTTCTCCTTACCCTCTACCCACACTCCCGCCCCCAATGCCCGAGACCCGGCCAGGCCCCAGGGACTGCGGGCAATTGGAGGACCCCGCACCCCCCGTGAGTCTCACATCGATGTCCATGTTGTAGACAAGCTGGTCAGCGATGTCCTGGCAGCCCCCCTCCAGGGCGTCCGCGGGCATGTTGGCGTCTGAGTACCAGTCTCGGTTCACGACGTGCGCGTAGGTGCCGGCCGGGGAGGCGTGCTGCACCCTCGTGGTGGTCACCACACCCACAGACTTGCCTGCGGGGGCAGAGGTCAGCTCCCGGGGCCCTGCCGCCCTGCCGCCCTGCCGCCCTGCCCCTCCCGGCCCACCCACCTGCTCTCTTGGCCCGGAACATCACGGAGGTGACCTCGTTGCCCCGGGTCGTGTTGCACTGGCTGTGGCGGGCGGCCGCGCTCACCCCGATGGTCTCGTAGTTGGCCTTGACCCCACACAGGTAGGCCGTGGCCGTGCCCGCGCTGTCCGGCACCTGCCTGTCCACGTTGTAGGTCTGCGGAGCAGAGTCCTCAGGTCCCAAGGCCCGGGCCTGTCTCGTCACCCGCGGCCCCACTAGGGTCAACCTTCCTGCACCTTCCCTCCTCCCCAGCCCCCCAGCGCACCCCACGCTGCTGGGGGCGGCTCCCCGAGGCCCCCGCCCTTACCTTGGACAGGGCCACGTAGGGGAAGAGGTCCATGGCCAGGGGCGTCTCGGGCCCCAGGTTGCCCTTCAACTGACCGTTCAGGATCCGTGCGGCCGTCACAGTGGGCACCCCCATTCCTGAGGGGCAGAACCATGTCGGGCTTGACCCGGCTGGCCGAGGCCACGGGCAGGCCTGTCTGCCGGTGTGGGGGTGCTGGGGCGGGCCGGGCCGGGCACTCACCGTCCCCCAGGAACATGATGAGGTTCTTGGCTTTGGTGTTGATGGGCTGCAGCTTCTTCGCGACGTCCAGGGCCTCTGCTGCCTTGCGGTTCCAGAAGGCTGGGTCTTCTTCCGCAGCTGGGCGGGGGGAGGGAGACCGAGTTAGTCTTGGGAGCCCCCTTGATTGTTGAAGGTCACTGGGAGGGCATCATTACCTGGGATAACTCCGAGGGCCAGCGGCAGGGACAGGCCCAGCAGCAGCAGCCTCAGGCCTTCCCGCATGGCGGCGGCGTGGTGGACGCTGGACCCAGAAGGCGTCGGGGTCTGGTGTGGCCAGATCCTGGGCGAGACTGGGCCTGACGGGCACTAGCTGCAGACAGCAGCCGGACTCCAGTCAGGCAGGACTTTACCCCGGCTTATAAAGGCCTCCACGTCCCTCCCACCAGCCACGGCTACGCTGTCCCTACCCTCGCCCTGTGGTTTGAAGTCCTGCTCGCAAAGGGAAGTGACCGAGTATGGCGGAGCGAGCCCCAGACAGGTGCCTGAGAAAGAGGGTCCCTCCCTCTCAAGAGGGGCCTCAGCTGCGCTCCTGGGGGAGGGTGGGGAGAGGGTAAGATGCCTCTTGTGTCGGGGGCCGCCCCACCACTGGAGCCCTGGGGTGGAGCCCAAACCAGCCTTTGCAGTGTCCTGCTGGGTGCCACTCTCAACCCTCTGTGCCAGCACAATCTCTCGGGAGAGCCGGTCCTCCTCCCTGCATCTCACTGGCTCTGCATTTCCTGGAAGCCCGTTGTGCCAGGCGGCTGTGGGTCCTGAGGGAGGTGGGTCAGGGGCCTGTCCTGGGTTCCTGATGCCCCAAGACCTGCAGATCAGGCTGGAAGCACATGTCTACCATCTCCCACTGAGCTGTTCCCCAGGCTTGCCCTGGCATGGGATGGGTGCTGGGCTGGAGCGGGCCCCCAGGCACCTGTGCCTAGAGTTTCTGTGCTATGGGAAAGCTGGGGCTGCTGTTGACAACAGACCAGGTCCTTTCTGCACCTCTGATAACCAAGGGCTGTGCCGGGCCAGCTTACGGTGCGGGTTTGTGTTTGTGTGCGTGCAGGGTGGGGACTGGGTTGGAGGATAGGCAGGGCGGGGCCAGTGCCACGTACTGAAGTTGACCTCTGCTCCCTGGGACCTGTAACTGGAAGCCAGTGTGAGTCTGTTTTCTCCACAGCCCGTGTACACCTACAGGCATCACTCCTGACAAGTACCTAAGTTTTTGTCACCCCAGGCTGAGTGCAAAATCTTTTCTCCTAGCCAATAATCATATTTGATTTTATTAGCCCTAAAAATGGAAAGCAATGTCTTTAAAGGATATTTGCATGCCCATGTTCCAACAGCTATTATTTGCATTAGCCCAAAGGTGCAAACAACTAAAGCACCCATCAACAGATGAATGGACGGACATGGTTTGTTCAGCTTCCGTGGAATATTACTCAGCCTTCAAAAGGAACCGGGAGGTCCAGCTTACAGGCAGTGTCCAACATAACCAACGTACAGACACGTAGTAGGACGGTGGGGCCGGGCTGGAAGGAGGGGTGGAGGGGAGCTGCTGTTTACCTGGTATCGCAGGAAGAGACCGTTCTGGAATCTGTTACACAACTATGTGAATGTACTTAATGCAACTGAACTATACCATTGAAAACAGTAGACAGTCAACTTTATATTCTGCTTTTTAACACAATTGGAAATTTTTTTCAAAGAAAAGCCTTCTCCCTGCTCTGTGTCTCCCTGCGGATCATGGTATCCCGCTGCATGCTGGGGCCCCTACCACCTCAGCCCTGCATGGCCCCTGAACCAGGGTCTGAGCACTGGCCTCGGCCTCCCCCTGCCCTGCCCCTTCCTGTGAGGCCCTCAGGAGGAACATTCCGGCTTCTTATCTGCCCTTCCCCCAGCTCACACAGCACCTGGCAACCTTCCAGATCTCTGGAAACCATCACCCCCGACTTCCTTCCTGGTCTCAGACCTTCTCCAGTGCTCTACTCCCCGGCTCTACTTGCTGCGCCAGGAAAATCCTTGGCTGAAGGTCGGGGAGACCAGTTTCTGGAAGACTCATACTTAATAGCTGCTTTTGGACAGGTGATGCCAGCTCCTTCCCGCTGCCCACAGGGGGCTTGTGACAACTGTCACCCACAGCTGGGCACTTCTTTCTGATGCTGTATAAACGACAGGAACAGTGAACGGAAAATGATCTGTTGACAAACCGAAAGGCATTTCTTTGTCAGCAAATTCTGTGAGAAGACGAGAGAAAACGCCGTGGTCGACTGAAAGTATCAGAGCAAATACTCCACGTGGGAGGCGCCTGCTCTTGGCTGGAAGCGCAGGTGTCGCTGCACATCTCTGCTCGAGTAATGAAATCACAACCAGTGTGTGCCACTCCAGGAACAAGATGGCAGAGAAGATACATCCCCAAGAGCAGATGCCTCGGTTAATAAAAGGGACGTCAGCGGGAAGCAGGTGTGTCTGTCCGTGGGTGAAACAGCCGCTCGGAAGGACTTTTGCAGCACCTGCAAAACCTACTCACGACCCATCAACACTCAAGACATTTCAGGAAAGCCCCAGAAGCCTCCATAAAATGCTGCGGGGCCTCCTGTGGCCTTCACTTTATAGAGGGGACTATGCAAGAAGAGGAGAAGCTTTATGAATCTGGGTGATAAGAGAACTGTCCGGACTGCATCAGAGTCATCTTCATGGCAAAGTACTACGAAGGGCTTGGTGATGTCTAACTTCCCTGCCTACTTAAAGACCAAGTGTGATAAGCACAGCTGGATCTGAGGTAATGTTATATGGCCATGGAACTTCAATATAAATTTTTCATTTTCATTTTCTTTACCTTTTTATTTTTTTAAAGAACAACTGGATGATTTGGGGGGTGGCTTGGACCCTACAGAGAACATAGGGAACTAGTACCAAGTGCACTCAATCGCAGTCTCAGGGCTCATCTTTTTATGGTTTGAGCTAATTATTAATTTTTATGTTATTGTTTTTTTTCTTTAGAACCTACGTGAAAACTACTCATGAACTTGAGGTATATAATACAAGCCCTATCTAATGCAAAATAGTTTTCATATATAACATTACATCTTAAAATATTGGAAACTGTTTATCCATGCTGATTTGTAGTTATTTCATGGACTAAGAGAACAACATTCAACCAGGGAGGGTTATACTGATAATATGGTTCAAGTTAGAAAAATTAAAGGTAAGAATATCTTCCTCTCCCTTTCTATTTACCAAAGGTTACATAATGCCCCATGAGGATCCCTTGAGAACAAGTGTCAGGGCCTCCCTCAAGGCCCAGGGGTTCAGTCTCAGCACTATCACTGCTGCTACGGCCTGAGTTCCATCCCCGGCCGAGGAGCTTCCCACAGGGCGCAGCAGACCTCTCCGGTCTCCCCGCTGCTCCCCTCAGCAGTGGATTCCAGTCAGTCCCCCTGCTCTGCTCCCCACTTTGTCTCTGGTGAATCCTCTCACCCCCACTCCCCCCCATCTCTGGCCTACACCCCAGTTGCAAAAAAAAAAAAAATGCCAACTTCGGCTTTAAATCCTTATTTCTCAACAGAGAAAGCAGATGAGAAAGTGAGGGCTCATCTTGGTTTTTAAATATGTGGTTCTCATTTTCTTCTATTTTTCTTTTTCTTTTCTTATAGAAAAAGTTGAGATCTGTTCATTATAAATATCTCCCAACAATTAGTTTTTGCAGTTGGAGGGCGAGTCCAGCAGCTCCTTGGTAGAGTCTCTGAGACGAGGCCTGCGGGGCCCTTTGCTCTTCAGTTGGGACATTGTCGCGATCTCGGCGAGAGCCGCCCGTGACTGCACCTGCCCTTGAAGGCCAGAGCTCAATGTGCATCTTTGAGGTCACACTGACCTGCTTGTGTGGCCCGTATGTCTGACCCAGGAAGCCCCCCGACAATACACACGCTTAAAAACTTTCCAGCCTTAGCTACAATCTACATACCGTCCACGTCACGTTCCCAGGGCGTCCTCTGGGGCCTGAGGGCGTTCAGGCTGAGCGACCATCACTGCTAATTGCGGGGTTACGAAGCACCCAGCCGCTGGCCGACAGCGGGGAGGACAGAAACATGGCGGCCGGGTGCCCCCGAGCCCGCGTGTAGTTGGGGGATGGACTTCAGGTGAGCAGGACGCTGAGCGGGGCCAGCTGCCCACTCCTCCATCCGGCCACATGGACTTGGGAGAGCCGCCCAGGGCCAGAGTGAAGTAAACCGCCCGGCGGGCCAGGCCGCACACGGGGTGTGAGCTAAATCAGGCTTCCCGGATTGAGGAGCTCGCCCAATCCAGTTAATTTTCAAACGCGCAGAAGGCTTGTCCGCACTCCCGTGAATGTGCATAGAGGTGCAGTTTTGCTAAACTGTTGAAAGAGCGGGTTGATTTCACCTCCCTAGGGGTGTCCCCTTTGGGGGCGGGGTGTGGCTCTGGGGAGCTGCAGTTATTGGGGTGGGTGCTCCAGAATGTTCCCAGACGGGAAGGCTGGAGCCCCCCTTTCCCTGTGGGTCTGAAGGCCCCGTGCCCCCTGCACCAGACAGCAGAGCGGACGCCTCAGCGGGCCCAGCCAGATGGGCACTGCTGTCTCTGAGGCCCCCCTTCCTGGTCTTCGGCCCGGACAACCCACCCTGACCCCTGTGCTCAGGGACCTGTCCCCTCCCTTTGCCCACACTGTGCCCCCTATGGAGTCCCAGGGCAAGTTAGGGTTAATTAGGCAGTTTCAGGGACAGCACAGGGAGGAATTCGGGAGAGTTGGAGGCTTCTGAGATAAGGGCAGAGAAATCCAGGAGGGCTAATGAGGGCAGTAAATTTTAATGCTAAAATTTGAGGCTAATTGGAACAGTAAATTCTAGGAGGCCTTGGACAGGGGAGGCAAAAAGAGAAACGCTAAAGAGCTGGGAAAATGGGCGCATCTGCCTGGGGGAGCTGGGCCACAGAGGAGCCAATCACAGCAGGATGATGAGATTATAGACCAGAGAAAGGGTTTAATGTCCCCTGGACACGGGCCCATAACGGCGTCCTTTGGCGTCCTTGGCAACGCTGCCTGGAGTCTGCTTTTGTTCGATCTTCTCTAAATTTTTTCTTACTTTCTTGAATAAAGTTTGCTTCTCTCTGCTTACTTATCAAAAGAATTCCTTTTTACAGCTTTCTGGTTTAAGGGTTAAATTAACAGCTCACACATGCTTCAATACTATTGGCTTTTTTCCTAGAACACAGCAGACTGGCATCACCTTGAGAACATTTTATTTGCCTTTTGCTTTGCTCGTCCAAGAAGGACAGAGGGACCGGAGGGAGGCAGAGTCCCCTGGCCCAATCCATGCTGGTGCCCAGATGGCCTCGGGGCGGGGGTGGGGGGAGGGTGCTCCCCGCCCAGTCTCCTCCCTGGCCCCTTGGATCTCATCCTGTTAGGGTTTGGGGGTTAAGGAGCGACCATGGAGCAGCTGCGCGACGTGGGGTCAGAAGCATTTTCTCCTCCTGTGTCCTCAAGGCTCTGCGGGAGGTGGGCAGGTCAGGGGGCACCAGCCCCCAGCAGCAGCAGCAGCAGCGCCCCGGCCAGCAGCCCCAGGGACGGGGGGACGGCCGCCGGGCCGGGAAGGGCGGCGCTGGACGCCGGGGTGTCGGCAGAGTCCCGGAGGCCGCAGTCGGTGTAGGGCTCCAGGCAGGCGGCGAAGGCCATGACGTGGGCCAGGAAGTGCTGCTCCTGCACCCCGTGCACCAGGTGGGCCTGTGGGCCGCGCGCGAACACAGCCACGTCCTCCCCGCCGTGCGTCTCACCCCACAGGGGCACGGCCGCCTGCTGCCGGTAGTTGGGCAGACCTGCCAGAGTGAGGTCGGTCGGGCTGGGGCGGTGCCGAGGCCACGCCCACGAGGCTCCCCCACGCCCATCACGGTACTCACTGCTCTCGGCCTCGGTGATGTCAGGCCTGGAGCCCCCGTGCAGCGCATAGCCGGGGCCGTTGCCGTAGAGAAGGGCGGTGTAGGCCTTGCCGTCGGAGGCCTTCTCGGGAGCCAGGCCTGCGGGCGGGGGGCTGGTCACCACTGCCCGCCGCCCACGGGGCCCCAGAGCGCTCAGCCCAGGCCGCCCGGGCCGGGAGTGCCCAGCTGAGCGGCAGGGGCGGCTGGACCCCGCTGGACTGGAAGGGAGTGCTCAGCAATTTCTGCTGCCCCCCATTTGGGACACGGCCCCCCCCCCCTCCGTCCCGGGCCTACCGAAGATGGAGGAGCCCCGAAATGTGTAGCCGCCAAAGGTGAAGACGTGAGAGTGGTCCGCCGTGACCAGGGTCAGGGTGTCCTTCTCGCTCGTAAGCTGGCCGGCCCTGGCGACGGCGGAGTCGAACATGAGGGTCTCCGTCAGCGCCCGGTATGCGATGCTCTCGTGGTGGCCGTGGTCGATGCGGCCCCCTGCAGGAAGGGCACGTGGGCGCGGGGTCCCGTCTGCCCTCCCCAGCCTCCCTCCCTCGCTGCTCCCAGAGGGGCACCCCACTCACCCTCCACGAAGAGGTAGAAGCCCTTGGGGTTCCTGCTCAGCAGGCGCAGCGCCGCCTCCGTCATCTCCATCAGGGATGGGTCCCGGGCGGGGTCTCTGACGATCTCGTATTTCATGTCTCCTGGCTCAAAGAGGCCTGTGGGAGGGGCTGCAGTGACCGGGAGCCGGGGGCAGGGGCACGCGCCACAGTGCAGATGTCGGGCCACCGAGGGCCCCCCCCGGGAGCCGGGCGGGACGGTGGGGTGGGGTGGGGTGGGGGTCGCTACCCATGATGCGTGTCACAGAGGGGTCCTGGGCCGCCTGCATCAGCGCCGTGCGGTTCCACACGTACTGGCCACCCTGGGCACGGGGAGAAGGGGGTCAGCGCACAGCCCCCCGCCTGCCACCCGCCCTCGTGCCTGCTGTGCCCCCGCCAGCGGCCCTCACCTGGCGCTTGGCCAGCCACTCCTGCACCAGGTCGCGCCCGTCGTTCCTCACTCCGCTCTGGCTGGGGCCATGTGGGTGCTCGGGGTCTGGGGTCCCCTTGGCGAACATGTACTTGCGGCCTCCACCCAGGATCACCTGAGCAGAGACTGGCAGGTGGGCTTGGGGCCTGGCGGGGCCTGCCCCTGTCCAGACAGCCCAGCCTCCCCAGGTCTGCCCTCTCCTTGCCCGCTACCACACTCCCGCCCCCAATGCCCGAGACCCGGCCAGGCCGCAGGGACTGCGGGCAATTGGAGGACCCCGCACCCCCCGTGAGTCTCACGTCGATGTCCATGTTGTGCACCAGCTGGTGGGCGATATCCTTGCAGCCCCCCTGGAGGGCGTCCGCGGGCATGTTGGCGTCTGAGTACCAGCCTCGGTCCACCGTGTGCGCGTAGGCGCCGGCCGGGGAGGCGTGCTGCACCCTCGTGGTGGTCACCACGCCCACGGACTTGCCTGCGGGTGCAGAGGTCAGCTCCCAGGGCCCTGCCGCCCTGCCGCCCTGCCGCCCTGCCGCCCTGCCGCCCTGCCGCCCTGCCGCCCTGCCGCCCTGCCGCCCTGCCGCCCTGCCGCCCTGCCGCCCTGCCGCCCTGCCGCCCTGCCGCCCTGCTCCTCCCGGCCCACCCACCTGCGCTCTTGGCCCGGAACATCACGGAGGTGACCTCGTTGCCCCAGGTCGTGTTGCACTGGCCGTGGCGGGCGGCCGCGCTCACCCCGATGGTCTGGAAATGGGACTTGACCCCGCACAGGAAGGCCGTGGCCGTGCCCGCGCTGTCCGGCACTTGCCTGTCCACATTGTACGTCTGCGGACAGGGAATGCTTAGGCCCCCAGCCCGGGGGTGTCCACATCTCCTGAGATGCCTGGAACTCTGACCCAGCCTTTCTGGACATTTCCCGCCTCCCTGGCTCCCCAGCGCACCCCACGCTGCTGGGGGCGGCTCCCCGAGGCCCCCGCCCTTACCTTGGACAGGGCCACGTAGGGGAAGAGGTCCATGGCCAGGGGCGTCTCGGGCCCCAGGTTGCCCTTCCTCTGACCATTCAGGATCCGTGCGGCCGTCACGGTGGACACCCCCATTCCTGAGGAGCAGAACCATGTCGGGCTTGACCGGGCTGGCCGAGGCTACGGGCAGGCCTGTCTGCCGGTGTGGGGGTGCCTGGGTGGGCCGGGCCGGGCACTCACCGTCCCCCAGGAACATGATGAGGTTCTTGGCCGCCTTCTCCGTGGGCTGCAGCTTCTTAGCAGTGTCCAGGGCCTGGGCTGCCTTGCGGTTCCAGAAGGCTGGGTCTTCTTCCTCAGCTGGCCATGGGGTGCGTGGAGGCGGGGTCATCTTTTGGGGTGTCCTGTGAAGGGCGCACGACAGCACCTCCTTCGCTGTGAGGAGGCTGAGGCCAAGGAGGAGCTGCAGGCCCCAGCCCCGCCGCCACCGCCGGAGACCCTGCATGGCTGGGGGTGCGAATGTGGCGAGGCTGGGACTCCAAGGGCCTGAGGAGAAAGCCCTGGAAGGAGGCGACTAGGGGCTCAGCTGCCATTTAAGTAGCCTGAGTTTAAGTGGATTTTCTGGCTGGAAAGGCCCGCGCCACGCCCAGTGCCCTCCACACCCACCCCACCCTCCCCACCCTGACTGCGAAAGCCCGGCCCCCATCCCAGAGGGTCCTGAGCTGTTTCTGCAGGGTGGGGCGGGACTAGGGGATTAGATGCTCTTTTTGGTCAATAGGATTTGCAGCTTGCTGATGGGGTGATCCCAGAGTTCAGCTGGGGGCTTGGGGGACTCTTATAGGAGAGCCCCCAAACCTCCCTTTTCCCTGTTTCCTCAGTATTTCCTGAGAGCCTGCTTTCCAGGGGGGTTAGGGTGCTGAGGGGGGCGGGTCCCAGCCCGAGTCAGCTTGGCTTCCTGATGCCCAGGAGTGTGGGCAGGAGCACGGGGGGTGGCCTGGCCGCCCAGGTAGCCTCTAGCTTCCTGCCAGGTTTGTGCTGGGGAGATGGGGGGTGCGTTGGAGGGGCAGCCCGGGAGCCTGGGTCGGGTTTCCGAGCAGTGGAGACAGAGGGGCTGGCGGTGACGGTGGGTGCGTCCCTCAGCCCTGGGTCGGCCCGCAGTTGATTCCTGGGGTGGCACACAGGGGCGGGATCCTTGGTTGGGTGGGCCTGTTCCCTCACATGCTGCATATGCCTGGAGGTGTCTCCTGATAAGGACCTAGGAATTCTTGGCCTCCCTGGGCTGAGTTCAGAAGCTTTCCTCCAAGTCTCATGTTCATATCTCTGGGTTAACAGCCCCGATCACTGAGAGCAAAGTGTCTAAAAGATACTTGCACACCCACATTCGATGGAATCTTAAGAGTAGAAAAGTTTAGGAGGGGAGGGCTCAAGAGGACAGACAGCAGAGATGGAGGGAGGGATAAGTAAGGAATCTTGGCCTGAACCTGGCTATGGAAGTTTCCAGGAATCTAAAATAGGGTCAAAAAAGATTATCTGTCAGAGATGGGGGCAGAGGATTATCAGTCTTAGACCAACTCAATCTGACCCCAAAAGGATACTTTCCACAATAATTCCATCAAAGAACATTATAAAAGAACATTATCAAAAGGTGTTCTTTTTATTTATTTATTTTTGAAAGATTTATTTATTTATGCATACAAGCTGGGGTGCAGGCCAGAGGTGTGGGGCGGTGAGAGGATTCACCAGAGACAGAGTGGGGAGCAGAACAGGCAGATAGACTGAGGTACACTGCTGAGGGGAGCAGCGGGCGAGGCAGGAGAAGTCTGTTGCGCCCTGTGGGAAGCTCCCCGGCCGGAGATCGAACTCTGCAGGACCCTGGGTAGCTTCATACTGCTGCCTTAACCCGTTGTGCCACCAGGGAGGCCTGCAGCTGGAATCATTTGGCGGCTGGGGGTTCACTCCTGTCTGCTGGGTTGATGGCTTGGAATAGTGAAGTGTGGGGCGTGTTGGGATTTCTCCTCTGGGACAGTCCGGGGTGCACTAGTAGTAGCAGTGGGGATGGTGTTCGGTTGGTTTGTTCCTTGGGGTTGTTTAGACCCATCAGCCCTGCTCGGGGAGGACTGGTCTGAGGCGCCCTGTCGGTGGCGTGTGCTCGAGGAAGACTGAGTGGTGGTGACAGTGCACACAGCCCAAACTCCAGGGCCTCGTTTCATTCTGAAGTTCTTGGTGACCCCAAGGGCAGCTGTGTCTTTCGCCCGTCTTTGGCTCAACGGCCTGAAATGCACCGTTTTTATAGGGCCGTGTCTATTCCAGTGAAAGCCCCTACTGCTTTCGGGCCTTTTCGGTTTCCTAGACTGGCCCACTTTGTGTACTTGCGTCCTGCAGTGTCGGTTATACAGGTGCAGCTGTTGCTTCGGTGAGGTTTTGAGAAGGGGGGAGGCCTCCGAGGTAGCGTTCAGACCCCGTGAACCCAGGCTTGGGCCCTATCGGTGCTGGACGTGAGGGGACCCGGCCGGGGAGGGTGTGTGTGCGGGACTTAGCAGGTTTGCGCTGTCGGAGAACGCAGTGACGCACGTCACCAGCCGCGCCCGTGGGGTCGGCAGCCCCTGCACCCTGACGCTAAAGACTCCGCAAAGTCTGACCTCGGCACGACGGGACGGGTGTTTTTGGCACATGAGCCCACTAAACATCCATGAAGGAAACCTCATTTTCAGAGCTGTCAGACTTCGGGGTCACAGTGGGCTCGTGGATCCGAGAGGTGACGTCGCGGGGAGGAGCAGCGCCCTTCTTTAAATCCTGGCCGCCGTGTGTGCGGATTTGAATTTCTTTTTTTTAAAGGTTTATTTATTTATGCATACAAGCTGGGGTACAGGCCAGAGGTGTGGGGTGGTGAGAGGACTCACCAGAGACAGAGTGGGGAGCAGAACAGGCAGATCGACGGAAACACACTGCTGAGGGGAGCAGCGGAGAGGCAGGAGACGTCTGCTGTGCCATGTGGGAATCTCCCTGGCCGGGGATCGAACTTGTGCTGCAGTGGCTCTGGATAGCTTCACAGTGCTGCGCTTAACCTGTTGCGCCACCGGGGAGGTCCATAAAAGGGTGTTCTTTTTAAAAAGTCTTGCCTTTTAAGTCTGCCCACATGTGTCTGTACAGGTGTCCCTTTGTCCTTTTCTCCCTTCTCAATAAACTTGCCATGCACTGATGAATGGGACCATCTACTGAATTCTTTCTCAGAGGGACCCAAGAACCCCACGCATCGAATTCCACTGTCTGAACGCCGTCACTTTCACATCAGCATTATTCACATTAACCCAAAGTTGCAACCAACTCAAGCACCCATCAACAGATGAATGGATGGACATGGTTTGTTCATCTTCCATGGAATATTACTCAGCCTTCAAAAGGAATTGATTTTGGTCACATAAGAACAGGCACAAACCTTGAGGACATGATGCTAATGAAATAAGCCACTCACAGAAAGGAAAATACAGTGTGGTTCAGCTTACATGCGGTGTTCAAAGTAACCAAGGCACAGCCACAAAGTGGGACGGTGGGGCCGGGCTGGGAGGAGGGGCGGAGGGGAGCTGTTGCTCTTTACTGGGCATCAGTCATTCTATTTTTTTTACGATTTATTTATTTATGCATACAAGTAGGCATGTAGGTCAGAGGTGTGGGGGGTGTGTGAGAGAATTCACCCGAGACAGAGTGGGGAGCAGAACAGGCGGATCGACTGAAGTGCACAGCTGAGGGGAGCAGCAGGGAGACAGGAGGGGTCTGCTGCGCCCTGTGGGAAGCTCCCTGGTTGGGGATCGAACTCGTGCTGCAGTGGCTGCTGATAGCTGCGTAGTGCTGAGACTTAACCCGTTGCGCCACCAGGGAGGCCCCGGAGAGTCAGTCTTACAGGATGAGACAGTTGTGGAATCTGCTACACCCTAAATGTATTAAAGTGAACGCTCAGGAAGTGCTTGCTGAGGAGGAGACGCGGTTTCATCCTGCGCTTCTCAGCGCTGCTTCGGAACCATTTCAAAGGAAAGCGCCTCCTTCCGGTCTGCGTTCCACCATGGACCTGGTGCCCCTTTGGGTTCCAAGGCCTGCCCACCAGGGCCCTGCGCTGGCCTCCAGCCGCTCCCCCCCCCAGCCAGGCCCTCAGGGGGAGCTTTCCTGCCTCCTCTGCCTTCCGCAGCTCAGAGGGCCCCGTAATCCCACGGGTCTAGGGGAACGCCCCCGCAGCCCTGGTCTGCTAACGCCCCAGGGCAGCTTCTCCCCTGCTTGCCCTGCCAGCTCAGGAAGTGCCGGCTGAGGTCGGGGAATCCTGCGCAGCCAGCGAACCCCGCGGCTCTCGCGGGCCTGTTCTCCCTCTCCCCTCGCTCCCCCACACTGGTTTCCTCCCTTGGGCTGGGAGAGCTCTCCCCAGGCCTGGCCACTCTCACACCTCTGCCCACAGCCCAGGGCACAACGTGATGGTGGGTCCCGAAACCTGCTCGAAGCCGAGACCCTGGGCAGGGCGTTTGGGGGGGCGGTGCTCTGACCCAACTCGAGCCCGGGCTGAGCGCCCTGGGGAGAGCTTCCAGCATCATAGAAAAAACCGGGGTCCCTGGGCTGATGGGCCCCGAGGGCACGGGGGCTGCGGCCTGGCTGGCCCTGCCTGAGCCCTCCCGGTGCAGGCGCGCTCCGCGAGAAGCCCTGCTTCGGGGACACGCTGACCAGCATCCGCTCCGGCATCAGCTCTCAAGACCCAGCAGGAGGGGCACAGGAGAGGGCCCAGTTAATGACAGGAGTTGGTGTGGCAAACTGCCTCAAGCCATGCTGATGTGGGGCGCAGGTGAGGGGCTTCTATTGAGGGGAGCCAGGACAGGGCTGCAGGCTGGGGCAGCTCAGGGCTCGGGGTAGGGAGGGAGGGAAGGCAGAGGCCCTGAGCCACGCGGCTGCAGCGGAGACCCTGCTCAGACAGGGGGCAGCTGGGCACACAGCTCCGGCCCGTTCTGTGTGGGTGTGCTCTGAGGGGCTGCCCGAGGGTCCGGCCTGCTTGTGTCCTCACGCAAGCAGAAGACTCGGGCTGCAAATCCTGTGTGGGGTGGGGAGTGGGAGGCTCTCAGAGCTGCAGTTATTGGGCTGGGTGCTCCAGAATGCCCCCAGACAGGAAGGCTGGAGCCCCCCTTTCCCTCTGGGTCTGAAGGCCCTGTGCCCCCTGCACCAGCAGGGCAGAGCGGACGCCTCAGCGGGCCCAGCCAGATGGGCTTCTCCAGGGTCAGCCCTGCTGTGCTCCCGCTCAGGCCCCTGAGGGCCACGCTGTGGAGGAAGAACCAGCCCCCCCGCTGGCCCCGCCCATCCGGGGTGACCCCTCCCTGCCCACCCTGCTGGCCTCTCTGATCAGCTCCTGGGCTCCCGACCCTGCTGGCGGGGCCTCGGGGCCTTGGCACTGCTGCCCCTGAGGCGTCCCCCTTCCTGGTCTTCG
>PVIJ01020617.1:0-20526 GCA_004024925.1 Scalopus aquaticus | reverse complement strand
GCTGCCACGCCCCCCCCACGTCCCCCCTGCCACCCACCCCCGCTGCCACGTCCCCCCTCCGCTGCGCGGGCCTCGGGAGCTATAGCGCTGGGCTCCGGCGACCGCGCCGAGGAGCAGGGCGGGCCAGTGACGAGCTGGACGGCGAGAGGCCTGCGCGGCGGCCCCTCGTCCCTGACCCCACCCGGGAGCAGCGGAGTCGCGAGTCTTTGTGAGCGACCTGACCCTCCCGCCCTCGCCCCCAGCAGCAGCGCCCTCGGCGGGTGGCGGGGGGGGGGTGTGTTCTGGGCGCCCCCGAGCGACGGCCGAGACCGCGCCCCCCGCGCCCCCTGCGCTGCTCACAGCGGCCCGTTGCTGCGGGGCGTGGCGCGGGACCCCTCGAGGAGTCTGCAGAATCCGAAGTCTCCGACCCGTGGCCGTAGCCCGTAGTCTGTATTGCAAGTTCTTTTTCTCTCATTGAGTATTTAAATTTTATTTTGCTTTAAATGAAACATTCTGAGGAATTTCTTTAAGCAGTAATATTTGGTCACTTTCTTGACGTGGGTCTTCCGTACATCCCGCTAAGTGTGCCCGAGTATTTATGTATTCTGGAGCTACTGTAAATAGTAGTGTTTTAAATGGTAGCTATGTAAGTAGTAGTGTTTTAAAATTTTAAATTTCTAGTTGCTCATACTTGTATTTCGGCAGCATTGTCTTTGTTGATTTTACCCATCCTAAAAAACTCACTGGCGAGCTGTGGCGGCCTGTTCTGGGCTCCCTCGGGTGCGGGGCTTCCGTCTTCCTCAGGAAGCGTCTGCGGCCTGTGCGGGTCGGGTCCTTGCGTCTCTGCGCGGCCGGAGTCTGCCACAGGCGCTGCTGGGCGGGGCCTTTGGGGTCCTCGCCGGGTGCAGACTTTGGCTTGTTTGTCTATGTCTCTTACTAGCACAGTTTTGTTCTTAGTTTTCTGAGAATTTTTTTCATGGATTGCTATAGAATTTTATTAGATTGTCTTTATGCCTCTATTAAATATATCTGCCTTCAGTGTTTCCGCATGAATAGTGTAACTGTCCTTTATTTCTCCTCTCTGGTGCGCTGTCGTTGTCATATACTTTACTTCCACACATGCTATTCATCCCAAGTAATTTTCATTAATTTTGCTTTAAACTGTTAACCTTTTTTTGAAGAATTTCAAAGTACAGAAGAGTACTTCTGTACTTGAACTTCCCTTCCCTTTCTTGAACTTTAACATTTAACAGACTCTGGTTTGTATTTCTGGCTCCTGCCTACAGGACTGGGATTGAGTCCTAAAAAATACAAGAGAATAATCCAAATTGGGAAGGAAGTACAGCTATCACTATTCACAGATTATGTGATAGCATGTACAGAAAACACTAAAGACTCCACCTAAAAGCTATGAGAAACAATAGATATATATAGCAAAGTGGCAAGTTATAAAATCAACATAAAAATCTCTAGCTTTTTTGTAAATAAATAATGAGAAGGAAAAATAACCCAAAAAAACCTGATACCTTGGGATTTGGCCTAAGGAGGTGAAGGACCTTACACAGAACTACAAGATGTTTAATTAAAGGACTTAGATAGTGTAAGGAAATGGGAGGACAGCCCACCCTCATGCGGGGAGAATCAGTATAATCAAAATTAATGCGTCATCACTAAATTGGCCTTGCAAGAAATACTAAAGGGATTCAATGAGAAAATATTCCACCTAGAAGATACAAGAAACCAAAAACACACAATGGGAAGGGTAAGGAAGAGGAGAAAAAAAATGTGTACCACTTGAATGAGTTCAAGAATAACTGCCTGATAGGTAAGAATTATAGAACCTTGCACGTAAACCTTATGGTAACCTCCAAACAAAAATTCACAGAAGTAACAAATTGAGATGAGAATTCAACACAAAAGGAAGTTGTCAAAGTACAAAAGAAGAGAGTAAGAAAAACAGAATGGAAAAATACAAACATGCCCCAAAACAAATGGTACAATGGAAATACTTATGTTTCAACAATTACCTAAATGTTAATGGTCTGAACTCACCAATCAAAAGGTAGAGTGACAATTGATCCAAAAATAAAATCCAGTTATTGTCTTTCGGAAAATCATGTTACTATTAAAGATACAGACTCAGAGTAAGTAGTTGGAAGACAATCCTACAAGCAAATGGTAACCAAGAAAAGGCAGGTACTTAAATAAAATAAACTTCCAGCTAATAAAGTAACAGGAGACAGAGTTGAATGCTATATAATCATTATGAGCTTAATACCCCAAAAAGATCTAGTTTATTAATATATGTGCACCACCTGGGCCTCCCCGGTGGCACAGCGGTTGGGCGCTGCGCTGTGGAGCTGTCGGCAGCGGCGACGCGAGTTCGACGCCCGGCCGGGGAGAATCCCACACGGCGCGGCAGACCTCTCCTGCCTGCCCGCTGCCCCCTCAGCGGTGTGTTTCTGATCTGCCTGTTCTGCTCCACGCTCTGTCTCTGGTGAACCCTCTCGCCACCCCACACCTCTGGCCTCTACCCCAGCTTGTATGCATAAATGAATGAATCTTTTAAAAAAATAATAATATATGTGCACCAAATGATGGGACATCAGAACACATAGACAACTACTAGTAAAACTTAAGAATGTCATTGATAGCAGCACAATAGTAGGAGATTTTTACACACACCCCCCCCCAAAAAAAAACGTGTACCAATAAGACATAATAAGGAAATAACCTTAAATGACAAGCTAGACCAGATGGGCATCATAGATATTTGCAGAACATTCCACCCCCAAACAGCAGAATTTACATTTTTCTCAAGTGCACATGGAATGTTCTCAGCAATCATGTTGCCACACGAAACAATTGTCAATAATTTTATGAAGATTGAAATGCCAAGTAGCCAAGTAGTTTCTCTGATAACAACTCTAAGTCAGCCACAAAATGTAAACTGGGAAAACCACAAACATGGAGACTAAGCAAGGTGCTTCTGAATAATTATTGGGTCAGTAAGGAAATTAAAGCAAAAATAAAAATACTTGTAGATAAATCAAAATGAAGATGAGTCATCAAACTTATGGGACACAGCAAAAGCAGTACTGAGGGGGACGTTAATGTCAATAGAACTTTACATCAAGAAAGGGGGCCTTCCTGGTGGCGCGGCACTATCAAGCTATCACCAGGCACTGCGGCCTGAGTTCAATCTCCGGCCAGGGCGCTGACCGCAGGGCGCAGAGACCCTCCTGTCTCCCCGCTGCCCCCTCAGCAGTGGACTTCAGTGGGTCCGCCTGCTCTGCTCCCCACTGTGTCTCTGGGGAGTCCTCTCACCCCCCACACCTCTGGCCTGCACCCCAGCTCTTGTGTGCATCAATAAATAAATCTTAAAAAAAACATCAAGGGGGGCCTCCCTGGTGGCACAAGAGATTAAGTCTCAGCCTGTGGAGCTGTCGCAGCCGCTGTGGCGTGAGTTCAATCCCCGGCCAGGGCGCTGCCCACAGGACGCGGCAGACCTCTCCTGTCTCCCCGCTGCCCCCTCAGCAGTGGGCTTCAGTGGATCCGCCTGTTCTGCTCCCCACTCTGTCTCTGGGGAGTCCTCTTACCGCCCCCACACCTCTGGCCTATACCTCAGATCCTATATGCATAAATAAATAAGTCTTTTAAAAAACACACAAAAATCTCTGCTAATTCACATTATACCTATACAAAGCTGAAGAGCAAATGGCACCGGAAAGTCAGTAGAAGGAAGGAAATAAAAAAGCAAAACAGAGCAGAAATAAATGACAGAAACCAAAAAGAATACAAAAGCAATGAACCAAGAGTTTATTATTTGAAAAGATGAAGTACCTAGGAATAAATTTAACACAGGAAGTGAGAGACTTGTACGATGACAACTGCAAGGCACTGTTAAGAGACAGAACACAACACAGAGATGAAGCTATTTCCTGTTCATGGACGGGCAGGAGCAGTGTAGTTAAAACGGCCATCTTACCTAAAATAATATACAGGCTCAAAATCCCAATGCACTTTTTAATGAAAAAGAAAAGTGTTAGCAACAAATGACATTAAAACAACAAAAAAAAAAGGGATCAAAATAGGGGGAGAAAGAACACAAGGGACTATGGTGACCGTTCACGGGTGAATCGGTGGGAATTTTACGGGGAATACACAATAATGTAAAAGATAAATTTTTAAAGTAAGAATATTATGGGGAAAAAAAGAAAGTTAAATAATTGTGGAACCACAAAGGACCTCAAATAACTAAAGCAATCTTGAGAAAAAAATACGGCGTGTTGCCTGACCTCAGAGTATATTACAAAGTGACAGTCGAACCAGGACAAAAGTCCATATGCAGATAAATGAAATAGTGCCGAGATCAAGAACCTACACACATTAACATTTAAATCTATGGCAATCTATGGAGCCATCACCATAAAATGGAGAAAAATCTCTCCAACAGATAGTGCAGAAAACTATAGTCAGCCACATGCAAAAGAATGAAATTGGGGGCCTCCCTGGTGGCGCAGCGGGTTAAGCACAGCGCTGGGGAACTGTCGGCAGCTGAGTGGCAAGTTCGAGCCCCGGCCAGGAGCTTCCCACAGGGCGCGGCAGACCCTCCTGTCTCCCGCTGCCCCCTCAGCAGTGTGTCTCAGTGGATCCGCCTGTTCTGCTCCCCGCTGTCTCTGGTGAACCCTCTGACCGCCCCACACCCCTGGCCTGCACCCCAGCTTGTGTGCATAAATAAATCTTTGGGAAAAAAAAGAATGAAATTAGATCACTCAACTCCACACACACAAATAAAAATGGGTTAAAGATTTGATGTAAGATCTGAGAATAAAATGCATAAAAGAAAGCAGGCGGCGTGCACATGAATCAACGCGAGCGATACCTTCGCGGGGCTTACCCTGCTGCAAGGGAAGGGAAAGCAAAAGCAAACAGTTGGACATCAAGTTAAAAGGCCGATTTAGGAAAGAAATGTCAGCAGGAAGGACCGTCTGGAGTGGGAGACGACGCCCGCATGCGTGTGGGGGCTTCACACCCACAGTCCGTGAAGAGCTGGAAACAAACCGCTTTAAACACAGCAGAGCTCGGAGCCGGGACGCGGGGAGCGCGCGGGACGACCCGCCATCGCTCTCACAGGCCCTCGCGGTGCGGCCGGGAGCTGTCCCGGAGAGGGCCTGAGGCAAGGCCAGCAGCAGGGTGGCCGCTGTGCCCGCCGCGGCTCCCGCAGAGGCCAGAGTGGGCGACGTGTTCGTGCCCCGCTCCCGCGGCCTGACGTCTGGCGTCCCCCGGGGAGGCACCGCGCTTGCCGCAGCGTCGCCGCGCCGGCGAGGCGGACACTGGACACCGAGGCCTGCGGACGCCGAGGGCCGGCCGGCCGCGGAAGGCGAACGTCGCCATTCGCAGCAACAGGGCGCTCCAGGGGGCGACGGGGCGCGCAGGCCCGGGGAGGAGCGGGCGATGCCCCCGCGCGGCCCCAGGAAGCAGCAGGTGCCGGCGCGGAGAGTGACCGCGAGCGCCGGGCTCGGGCCCCCTGGCCGCGGCCTGCAAGTGGGGCCCCAGCCCTGACCCGCGGGCGCGCGGGGTGGGGGCCGGGCACCCCAGGGCAGAGCCCGGTGGGCGCCCCTCGGCCCCCAGACCCGCGGGCCGCGCCTCGGGCCTCGCACTCCAGGCCGGGCCGCCGCGGCCTCCAGCGCCTCGCGCCTTCGGGAGCTGCTGGCGGCGGCGGGCGCGCGCTCGGCGCCTCAAATTAGGCGGGGCCGGCGCGGCACGGAGCGGGGTTCAGGGCGGCGCCGGGGGCGCGGGAGCTGGCGGGCCCCAGGAGCAGTCGGGGGGCCGAGCCGCGCGGGGAGGGCCCGGGCCCGGGTGGGCGGGGGCGGCCCCAGGAGGCCGCGCGAGGGCAGTGGGCGTGGCCCGGGCGAGCCGGGAGGCCGGGCGGGCCCGCGGGGCGTGGCCGGGGCGTGGCCGGCGTGCGGTCCCGCGTCCGGGGGCCGGGCCTTGCCCGGAGGGGGCGGGGCCGGGGCGGGCCGGCGGCGCTGTCCGGTGCTGAAGCCGCGGCGGCGCCGAGAGCGCGGGGAGGAGCCGGCGCGCTCGCACCATGGACTGAGCGCCGCTCCGCCGCCGACATGGGGCCGCCGCTCGCGCCGCTGCTGCTGCTGCTGCTGTGGCGCGGCCCGCCCGCCGCCCCCGCGCCCGCCCCCGGCGGCCGGCAGCTCCCGGGGCGCGTGGGTGAGTGGCGGAGGGGGAGGGGCGCGGGTGGGGGAGGGGCGTCTCGTCAGGCGGGGAGGGGGCGCCTGGGGTCGCGGGCCGGCGGCGGCGGCGGCGCTGGGCGGGTCGCCGTGGGCCCGGGGGCGCCCGGCGACGCGGTCCCGGCGCGCGCCCCCGCCCGCGGCCCCTCGCGCGTGGACCGGGTGCCCGCGAGCGGCGTCCGCGTCCTTCCTGCGCGATGGTCTCTCCGCCCCCACCGGGACGCGTGTCTCCAGCCGCGGCCGCCGGCCTCAGCCTTGGGAAGCCGGCCCGGGGCCGGGTCTGCGCGGGCCGGGGTCGTGAGGGGCGCGGTGGCACGGGCGAGGGTCCTGAGGAGCCGCGGGAGGCGCAGATGCCGGTTGGGGTCCCGCCGCGCACCCCCACCTGCCGAGAGCCGGGGGCGGCCGGCCTCACCCCTGCTCTGCCTCCGCCCCCAGGACGCCCCTCGGAGCGGGCGCGGCTCAGGCCTGCGGGCTCAGCGGCCTCACGGCGCGCGCTCTGGTGGGAGAGCGCCCGCAGCCCTGGGAGGTCGCCTGGCCTTTGAGTCCGTGCGTGCGTGCGGGCCGCGGTGGTTCCAGCGCTCCGCTGCGTTCCGGGGGGAAGGAAGAGGGGCCGCGGGAGCGCAGGAAAGCCCCGGGAGGCACGTGCAGGGGCGCGCCGCCGCACAGCTGAGCCCGCTGGGAAGGCACCTCATCCTCCTGGGTACCGCGAGGGACCCGGCGGGCTAGCCCTGCGGTCAGCACTGGGGCCCAGATGTCCGGCGGCCATCCCAGGACATGGGTGCCGCTTCACCTGCCTCCTCCCACATCCCCAAGCCCGGGTGCTGCCTGGGCCTGTGGTACCAGAACTGCTTCCCATTCGGGTCCTGGCCTGGCACGAGCCCGGTCTGCCCGTGCCGCGCCTTCCTCCCGCCACGGCCCCGTCCTGCACCCTCACCCAGCGCTTTGCGGCCTCCTTTGAGGATTCACGTCTGGATTCTTCAGAAAACGCCCGAGGGCCACGCCGCCCGAGGAGGCCTGTCTGTTTCTGTGTCCGGCCTGGTTTGCTAAAGGTCACGACCCCTGCTGTTTCTGGCGGGGGCACAGCCGCCGGCAGGCATAGCTGGCCCCGCACGGCACCGTGCAGGCTTGTTTGTCCAGCTGCTCACTCCCAGGCAAGTGAGGCCCTCGAGCGCTCGGAGACGCCGGCCCTCCCGCCTTCCCTCACGTAGGCCAGAGCTCGGGCCGGCCCAATGCCCCCAAGACCGGCTGGCGCCTTCCTCAGCGGGGCCTGGAGCAGCTGGCGGCCAGCACCTCTGCTGCCCGGTGTCGCTGAGCCACACCTGCAGCCTGCACTGGGTGGCCGCCCCCTTCTCCTCAAGGGCACCTTCGCCCCTCGGTCCCTTCGTGTCCCCCCCTGCACCGCCCATTCTGCCCCGTCTTCCTGGGCAGCGGCCCCCTCGCGCGGGAGCCCCGCTATCTGGGGCGCTGTCAGAGCCGATGGGCGGGGCGAGGCGCCCTTCTCAGCCGTGAGTCCACTTTGCTTGTAGCCAAAGTGCCGCTGCTGCTCAGGCAGCACCTGGGGGGGCTGAGCCCCTCTCCCCCGCCTTCCATCCGCGGCTGCCTGTGCTCCCTCCTTCCGCCTTTCCCCGCGTTTCCGGAACAGTCTTTGTTCAGGACGGTTTTCTGAGTCTGACTTGAAGGCAAGTCCTTTGTCCTGAAGTGATTCTTCAGGAGCAATTTGTGAGCCTGCCCAGGCGCCGGCCTCGCGCGGAAGGGCGGGCGCCACTCAAAGCCGCCTGCTCTCTCCCCTGCTAAGGAGGGCGGGAGCCGCCAGCCCGGCAGAGCCCACCTTCCGGCAGAATCTGCTCGGGGCCCAGTTCCACCCGGCGTGGCGTCTGGCTCTGAAGCCTGGCGAGCGTTTATTCCCCTCCTTTGTTTTTGCCTCACGACTTGCCCACACACATTTTCATTCACGCGCAAGCCCGCAGGATCGCGGCGGAGAGAGCCGCCAGCAGCAGGCGGCTTTGTGAACGAAATGGCGTGATTGTTTATTTTTAAATCAAAGGCGGCTTCCTGCCACAAAAGCACGAGCCCGTTTTGCTCTTGGGGTCCTGAGCCTTTGACTCTGTGGCTCGCCCGGCGTGACAGCTGCCCCTCCCCCGGCCGCCCCGCTGCGCCTCTGCCCGCAGCCTCAGGTGCTCCCGGTCTCCAGGCAGAGGACGGAGGGGCCAGACAATGGGCTCGCCCTCAGAGCCAGAAGCAGCAGCGGCGCGGCGCTGTGTCCGAGATGGAGTCGGGAGCGCCAGGCCGGGGTGCCGGGAACGGCAGGTTTTCGGCGGTGTCCTCTCGGTGCTGCGCCAGCTGTGCGGCGTCTCCACGTCTTGCGGCTCTTCCTTTAGAAGCCCCCACCGCCGCTTCGCGCTGGGCACCGCCACAGCCCTCAGCGTGCGCAGGGAGCGCGGCTGGCCTGGCCGCGGGGGCGGCGCTGTGGGCCCCACCTCCACATGCGCACACCTGGCGGCCTTCCTGCGGGGGAGGCTCCCCGGCAGCGGGGCTCGGGCTGGGGCCTCCGCGGTCGCCGCCGCGCTCGATTTCCTGTGATGAGAACGTGGATTCGGGTTTATTTTGTTCTGTGCAGTCTCGCCTGATTTGTGATTGCAGCGTTTCACCTACTTTTCTTGGGGTTCCTGAGAGTTAGGGACGGGGTGCAGAGGCGAGACTGGAGGGAGAGGCTCGGTCTGGGCTTCCCACACAGGCTTTCTGCAGCTGCCCTGGGTGGCGCGGCCGAGACGCTGGGGCTTCCTTGCTGAGCGTCTGCGAGCCGGAGAAGCCTGGTGCTGCGCGGCCGTGTCGGGGGAGCCCGTGCGCGAGGCGAGGGCGCTCGAGGCGGGCGCGGGGTTGGCAGGGGCCTGGGCTTGCCGCTGCGGGGCGCCGCGGGCCAGCTCGTCCCCCCTAACAGGCCGTCCTGTCTCCGAACCAGCAGGCGCCGCCCACGGCCCGCGCGACTCCGCCCGACCCGGCGGGGCTTGTTTTTCAGCCTTGGTTGATCGGAGGCCAGAAAACCCGAGACACGGAAAGGCCGATGCACTTCTCTGCTGCCTGGAAACGGGCTGTGCAGGAAGGAGGAGCTTCTGCACAGCCGCCGCGGCTTGAGCTCTGCTGCTGCTCAAGTCCCGGGCGGAGCGACGGCGGCGGTTTCCCAGCCACTGGCCTCCTGGACTCATCCGGTAGCCGGTCAGCTCCCGGGGTCCCCTCCGTGCTGCAAGAGGCCGAGACCACGTGAGGCTGACACGGCCCTTTGGGCCAGAGTGCCCGAGATCGGGAGGCCCACCTGTCGGGGCCGGCGGGCAGCCCCCCTGGAGGTGCCGGGCAGGAGGCTGCGCGCGGCCCTCGGGGGCGCTTTGGGGCGTCACTTGTTTTGTGCTTTGCTCCCTGTGGCGGGCTCGGCTGAGGCTGAGACGCGAGGACAGCCCCTCCCAGCGGGCACGTGGCCTGGAGGGCGGCTGGGGCTGGCGGCAGGAGGGTGAGCGCAGAGCTGCAAAAGAGGCTTCGCTTTGATTTGATTAAGATCACCCTACAGTGAAGCAGGCCTTTTAGCGGCTGTCTGTCTGTCCAGGACAGTCCCGTGGCCCCAGAGCTGCCCCCTTCTATCCGGGCAGTGGGGCGGGTTCTCCCCCCACAGGCCCTGCTCTGGGCTCCCGCGCGGGAGCCGCAGGGGAACCTCGCTGTGAGCGTTTCTCTCTGCTCACAGCTGGGAGGGCGGAAACGGGGTGCCCTGTGCTGTCTGCGGCCCCCCGTGGGCCCGGGCCTCTGTCTCCCCAGCAGGCGACAGGGGTTGGGGCTGCCGCAGGCCTGCGGGGGGCCGGCCCCTCCGCCCGAGGACGAGGCTGACCGCCCGGCCTGGGGGCTTCCCGCCGGCCTGTCCCAAGGCAACTCGGACTCTTTGGCCCGCGGGGTTGGGGCTTCGCGTGGGATTTGCTCTGGATGTCGGAGGCGATGATGGGTTTGCCTGCGGGAAGTTCGGGCTTGGGAAAGAACGGCTCGCTCTGGACGCCCTCGCAGCTCAGGGGCCCCCATCAGGGCGCCTCAAACACCAGACGCTCTCTTTGGACAGACCCCCGCTCAGGCAGGGGGCGCGGAGGTGCTGGCGTCGCCCCTTTTCATAGGAAATATTTTTATAGGAAACCTTGAAGAGTCGTCCCCATTAAAGCTTGGTTTGGGCAGCAGGCAGGCAAAGGGCTGCTCGTTTTAGCGGCTCCTGCTCGCCGTGGAGCCACAGAAGGGGAGTGGGCTTGCGGCCTGTGGCGGGGACTGTCCCCGCGCGTCAGCCCTAGCGCCTCGTCCGCCTGCCCCGCCTGCCCCGCAGAGGGCGTTGGGGAAGAGCTGGTTCGGCGGAAGGATTTTCGGGGGAAAGCTGGATTCCGGAGGGGAAGTTCCTGGCGTGAACGGCGGAGCTTCTGGCCCCAGCCCGAATTGAGCCCGGGAGAGCGGACGGAGCAGCGGCCGCGGCTGGGGGCCTTTTCCGCGGCGGCTGCGGCTTCAGCCCGGCTCGGAGCAGCGCCGAGAGCTCCGCAGCCGTCCGGGAGCTGCGTGGTCTGCGGGGCCGCGCCGCCCGAGCCGCCGAGGCAGAGCTGCGAGGCTCGGCCCCCGCGCCCCCGGCGCCTGCGGCCCGCGACGCTTCCAGGCACTTCCGGCCGCTGCGGCCTCTCTGCTCGTCGGAAGCGGCCGAGGTGAAGAGCGTCGCGTCCCTGTGGCCGACACAGGCTCCTGCGGCGACGAGCCCCGCGGGACGTGTGGGGGTCGGCTCCCAGGGCAGGGGTGCGCCCCGGACAGCGCCCCCGAGGCCGTGCCGCGTGGGCAGGGTCTGACCGTGAAACAGTCAGCGTGGCGTGACCGGAGGCGTCCAGCAGAGCTGTCAGCTGCAGGTGATCTCCAGACTTGGGGGGCCCACAAACGGCGAGGGGCACCTCGCCCCGCCCCCTCGCCCCTCAGACCCACGTCCGAGGCCAGCGAGGAGGGGCTCCCCGCCAGCGCTCCGGCTCCCCTCGCTGTGGCTCTGAGGGTCTCCTGAGGTGGGTCCTCGTGCGGCCGACCCCGCGGCGCCTCCGGGAGCTCCGCTGAGCGTGGCGGGCAGGCGCTCTGCTGCGTCCCGGCCTCTGCGAAGGCCTCGCCGCCGCGTCTAAATGGTGAGGTCGTTTGTGTTTTTTCATTTAAGATAGTTTTTGTTTTAAGATTTATTTACTTATGCACAAGCCGGGGTGCAGGCCAGAGGTGCGGGGTGAGAGGACTCCCCAGAGACAGTGGGGAGCAGAACAGGCGGATCCTCTGAAACCCACTGCCGAGGGGCCAGCGGGAGACAGGAGGGTCTGCTGCGCCCGTGGGAAGCGCCCGGCCGGGGATTGCGCTCGCGCCGAGGTGGCTGCGGTAGCTTCGTAGGCTGAGACGCCGCGGCCCCGGGAGGCCCCTCATGGAAGGCAGCTTTGACTTAGCTTTGCGGCGCGGACGGGCCTGCGGGGCGGGCGGGGGTGGGGGCCCTGGCCGCGGCGCCTGCTTCTCGGCAGCCTTCCCTCGGAGGACAGCGCAGCTCGCGGGGGGCGGGGGCCAGCGCCCCTCTCCCTGGCCCCAGGCGCCTATGAAGCGGGGGTGTGCGAGTGGGGGCGGCGTGTCCGCTGCTGGTGGTCAGCGGCCCGGGCATGGGCCCTGCGGCCTCCTCGTGCCACTCCCCGGAGAGCAGCGTGGTGGGCGCTGGGGGCGGCGGGCGGGCAGTGAGGGGCCAGGGGGCCTCAGGCTCTGGGCTCCGGCTGCGGGGTCGGGACTAGGACCCGCGTCCTCAGCCCTGTGCCCGACCTGGCCCCACTTCGTCTTTGAAGGAGCTTGGGGGCCGGGGCGGGAGGGAGAGGCGCGCCCTGGGCCCTTGGCGGAGGGAAGCGGCGCGGCGGGCACCTGGCAGCCGGCCCCCGCGGAGGCGCGCCCTCCAGACGACGGGTACACGCTAGTTCAGTCCCCCGCAGCGGGTCTCCGCCGTCCCCAAAGCCCGCGAGGACGGGGCGCCGCGAGTCCCAGGGCGTGGTGGCCGGCGCGCCCCCTGGCACGGCCCGGCGCCCCTTCCCGCGCCGCGGGGTCAGCCTGTGTGTGGGGAGACGTGCAAGGGCCGAGACTCCGGCGCGGAGGGAGACGCCGCGAGGGCCATTCCCGGGCGCGCGGGCGGCTGTGGAGGGGCCGCCGTCGGCGCCGCGCTCCCTCTCCAGAGTGGGGTGTGGGGGTGAGACCGCCTGGGGCGCCAGCCGAGCACCGCCCTGTCGGCGCGGGGTGTGCGGCCGGCGGACACGCGTGTCGCAGTAGCGCTGCGCGGCGCGGGAATCCTGGCTGTCGCCGCGGCGTCCACGGCTCTCGGGCAGCTGGGGCGGCTCCGGGCGGCGCCGCGGCCGCAGGTCCGGGTGGAGAAAGGCGGCGGGCGGTCTCCGCAGCCTCCGGCCCAGCTCCCCGGCGCACCCGGGGCCGCTCTGAGGCGCTGGGAGCCGGAGCCTCTCCTCGCCTCGGAGCCGCCTCCACCAGCCGCGCCGTGGGGCGGCCACCCTGGGGCTGGACGGCGCGGTGGGCGGGAAGGGCCACGTCCGCCGCGTCACGAGCGCGAGACGGGGGCGCCGCTTTCTCCCCCAACTCGCGGCACTGTGCTGCGGGAGCGCAGGTCGGATGCGCCCAGCTTCCGGCCGGCTGAGGGCCGCGCGCTCCGTGGCACACTGGTGCCCTTTGCGGCCACACGCTGCACCGAGGATGCTCTCGCAGAGAGGACAGTCCCTGGCCCCGCTCGTGACCTATAAACAGCTTCCGAGTGAGGCGCTTCGGGCAGGCGGCGCGCGGCCCTGTGCAGACCAGAGTCCGGGGGTCTCCTGGCCTGAGCCTCTGCGCGGACAGTGACCGCCGAGGAGCGTGGGCGGGGGTCGGCAGAGCCTGCCGCCTCGCCTTCCGGCCCCCACACTCCTGGCTCCCCGAGGCCGTAAGGAGGCCGTGGCTGGGGGCCGAAGTGCGGCTGCTCCGCGCACAGCCTGGTCTTGCTCCGCCGCGGCCTGACGCCCGAACAGCCATCCCGGGCTGGCGTTTCCCCGGCTCCCTGCCCGGGGGCTCAGCTGCGCCAGCCGAGTGCCAGTGCCGCCTCTCCAGCTTCACTGGGCGTAGCACCTCTGCGCCGACGGCCATAGGGGCGTCTCCCGGTGCGCCCCGCGGGGCCGTCTCGAGCTCTGGGACAGGCGCCCGGAGCGATGGTGCCCGCCGGCCGCTGCCTCTCTGAGAAGCTCAGCTCGGTCTCGGGGACCCCTCCGGGGCAGCGGGCACTGCGTGCGAGGGGCTGGCTGGTGGGCCAGGGCGCCGGCTGCGGGGCCTGCCCGGGGCCTGCTGTACCGGCCGCCCACGTGTCCGCGGCTGGGGCCCTGGCCACCCGCAGGCTCCAGCGAGGTCCCGGGCGGGCGCCCGTGCAGCCCGCAGCCCCTGCCCGCCCCGGCCGTGCCCACAGAGGCGTTTGCGACGCGCCTCGTGAATTATTGAGGCCGCGGTGAGGGGAGAGCGCGCTCGGGCACCTGCTGCGCGCCCGGCTCCCCGGCGCGGGAGGCCGTCCTGCGAGGCTCGGGGTGGCCGAGCCCTAAGTGCCTCGGGATAACGGCGCGTTAACAGCGCGGGCTTCACCTGTGGGGGCGCGGCCGTCTCTGCGCATCAGCGTCGCCCCCTCCCCGCGGGGTGCAGCAGACACGGCCATGCCCGGGGGGGAGGGGCTGCAGGCCGGCCGCGCTCGTGGTCAGAGGCCTCCCTCGGGGCCCCCAGCCGCACGCCCGCCCCCAGCCGGGCTGGCCGCCTGCCCGCCTCTGCACAGAGCGCAGGCCGCGTGCACCGGCCCAGGATGCGTGCGGGTGTGCTGGCCGGGCCCTGCACCTCTGGGCCCCGGGAAGCGAGGCCGATGGGGGTGGGGCCGAGGGCCGACCAGCCCCGGCCCTGTGGCCTGGGGAGGAGGTTCCAGTTCGCTTTGAAAGAAGCAAAATCTCAGCCCTAAGTCCATCGAGGCCGCTCGGTCTTTTCCTTCAAAGCTCTGGTAGGGCGGGCGCGGGAAGCTGGGCGGGCGGCCGGCGGGGGCAGCCTGGGACTGAGGAGAGCTGCTGTGCGAGGGCAACAGCTGTTGCTGGTTTTTACCTCTGAAGAAGGCCCTGAGGCGATGCCATAACTGTTGGAAGTTCCGGGGTGTTCTGTCCCCGAGGGCCCCTGGACGGCGCTGCGCGAGACCCCTTGACCTTCCCGGATTCCTGAGGTGGCGCCAGCCGGTGCTGAGGGGACACTCGCCAGGCTGCCCCGTGCCCCTTGCTCCCGCCCGCGGCCATCAGAGGAGACAGGCGCCCCCCGGTGCCCAGTGCCCCCCCACACCGTGCCCAGCGCCCCCTCCCGGTGCCCAGTGCCCCCCCATGCCGTGCCCAGCAGCCCCTCCCCGTGCCCAGCGGCCCCCCCGTGCCCAGCGCCCCCCCTGCCCAGCGCGGCTGACGTGGGCTCACACACCCCGGCACCCCGGAGCCGGCTGGCCCCGCGGGGTTCCTGCTGGAGACTCGAGGGTGAGTCTTGAAGAGGCGCCGCGTGGCCGAACCCTCCGCCCAGCCCAGGAGCCGCCGAGGGCGCTGCCGGTGAGTCCCACGCGTCCTGTGGCCTCAGACAGATGGAAACGCCACAGCGCAGCGCGGAGGTGCCTGGGACGCAAGATGCCGGACGCGGAAGGACAGACCGGGGAGGGCCTGGGTCAGGGACGCAGGGACAGCAGCGGCCGGCGGGGTGGCCCGGCCGCGGGCCGGGCTCTGTGGGTCCCCGGGAAGGTTCCGGAAGCTGCCGCGCCCCTGTGCGCTGAGGGCTGAGGGGCCTGCCCTGGTGTGCCTTGTCCCCCCACGGTGCAGACGCCAGAGAGCGGGCAGAAATGCCCGGGGGTTCAGTCTCATGCCCCCCCGCCCCGCAGTCCTGTCGCGTCTTCTCCGCAGCTCGGGGCCGGGCCAGCAGGCGCAGGCGGGGCAGAGGGCGGCCCTGCCTGCCCGCCCACGCGCCCACGCCGCCGCCCGGCCGCGCCCGTCTGCACCCCCAGGCGGCCTCCTCCGTCTGCAGGCGCCCGGGCTCCTCCGGAGCGAGGCGTCTTCGCTGGGACCCGGCGCTGGGTGGGGGGCGGGGCGCCGGCCGGCGCCCGTGGAGGGACATGGTGGCCGAGGAGGGCCGGGCCCCGGCGCAGGGGCCGTCACACGTCCTGCCGTCGCCCTCGTCTGCCCCACCGGGAGCGGGGAAGTCAGGGTGCAGCGTGGACTCCTGTTCCCGTCGCTCTAAACGGGCGTGAGGAGCGAAGGAAGGTGAGGGACCCTCTCCCAGAGCCGCCGGGTCCCCGCCGCTGCCCGGGCGGATGCCGGGCGTGGTCTGGCGCCTGCAGCAGGGTCCTGCCTGTCTACGGGGAGGCGGAGCCACAGCGGGGACCCCAGGGGGCGCGAGGTGGTCCGCGTCTCCCCTCTGGGCGCGCGCGCTCTCGCACCCGCGCGCGCGCACGCACACACGCGCGCCTTGCACAAGCCCCCGAGGGCTCCGGCAGGGAGGGGCCGGCGCTGGCGTCCTGGGCGCTGCCCATGGCCGGGGCCTCCTCTGCCCAGCCGGGCCTGGCCTGGGGCTGCCGTCCCAACTGGGGCTTGCGCCCTCGCCACTGGTTTCTGCCTCTCACTGTCCAGCCGGGAGCCGGCATGGAAGGGGCTCGGCAAGGGTCTGGCCGGGAGCTCCCTGGCCAGCACACCGCGTCCCTGGTAGGCCAGCTGGGCGCAGACATCTGGGAAAGATCCTGTTGGTCCCTAAGAGGACGGTATGTGCAGGCCAGGCCCCCGCCCCAGGCCCCCAGCCCCTGCTGCCTGCAGCTCTCGCTTGCGCTTGCTGGAAGGGAGAGCAGCCTGCTTCGGCCTCCGCCCGGGGTCTGAGTGTGGGCAGGGCGGCCAGGGTGAAGAGGACAGTCAGGCCAGGGCAGCCCGCGTGGACCGGACAGTCAGGCCTGGGCGGCCCACGTGGACGTGGACAGTCAGGCCAGGGTGGCCCGCGTGGACTGGACAGTCAGGCCCGGGTGGCCCACGTGGACCGGACAGCGCGGCGTGCCCATGGCAGGTGGGAGGGAGCCAGGAGGTGCGAGGCCGCCGGCCCTTCCGCCTCCGGGCTGCGCCAGGGCTTCTGCAGGCTCTGTGGGGCTGAGCGCTGGGGCCGCGGGGAGGGGGTTCAGGGGCGGGCGATGCGCCAGGCAGAGGGTGGGAGAAGCAGGCCAGGGGTGCCCCGCCCAGGGCTGGGCAGCCGGGCCGCGGCGGGGGGCGTGGGGGCGGGGCCTGGACACCTGGAGAAGGCGGCTGCCGGCCCGCGAGATGACGCAGCCCGGGCGGCTGCTCTGGGTCCTTCCTGCCAGACTCGAAGGGACGGAATCCCAGGGTCTGCGGGCCACGGGCGCCGGTGCGCTCCGCTGACGCCGTGGGGTCGCTGCCTCTGCGTGAGCCCAGCGGACAGACGCTGCCCACGGCGGCCACGCCCCACGCCGCCCGCCCGCCCCCTGGCCGGGTGATGTCACCTTCAGCTCCAAAAATAAGCTTCGTCTCGCGCTCGGCAGGGCCTGACTCACCCTGCAGATGCGCTCTCTGCCCCGCCTCCCGTCTCCGTGCGCTCCGAGGAAGGCGCCTGGGGGTCGGGGCGCAGGGCCCCGCGGGGGCCGCAGGCCAGGCGCCTCTCCCGCGGGGGCTGTGCGCTCGCTCCCTCCCTCGCTCAGGTGCCAGCCGACCTCCCCCGCGGCTGTGGGTGGGGCTGGGAAGCCTGCCCATGGCCGGTCAGCGGACCCTGGGCCAGGCGCCCCCTGCCACGGCAGCCCTGTCCAGCCCCCGCAGTGGTCGCTTCCGCCGGTCCTGGCCACGCCTTCGGGGCTTCTCCGGCAGTTAGGGGGGCAGGGGGCGCCGGCTGCTGGAGCCCGTCTTTCCGCGAGGCTGCTGGGCGCGTGGTGCTGGGGCCCTGAGGGGCCTGGGGCCAGGAGGTGGGGGTGAGGGGGGCTCCTCTCTGCCCGGCCGGGCAGGGCTGGCTGGCGTGGACGCTGCTGCTGGACGAGTCCGGCTGTGCCTGGCAGGCTGGCAGCCCGCTCCCCCAGAGCGCTCGCGAGCCGGACGCGCCCCTGCGAGCCCGCAAGGCCGCCTTGTGCCGCGGACCGAGAGGCCGGGCTGGAGGTCGCTGGGCGGGGACGCGGGGGCTCCTGGGGCGGCGCCTCCCGGGGCCAGACGCACCGCCCGCAGCGGCCTCTCCCTGCTGGAGGCGCCTCCAGGCGGGCAGCTGGCGAGCGCTGGGCAGAGCCGCGGAGGCCAGAGCCACAGGCCTGCCCCCGAAATGGCGCCGTCGGCCTGGCTGCGGGCGGGAGAAGGGCCCACGGGAGGAGCCCAGGGTGCCCGCCCCGCCCGCGGTGGGTGCAGCCTGGGGGTGCCCAGGCCTGTCGCTGTTGCGCTCCGTGTCTGCCCGACGCAGGTTCCTCCCAGCCGCGCTGTGGCCTGGGTTCGCGCGGCTCCGAAAATGGCCCCGGTCTGTCTCTCGCTCGTGCTCGCGCCGCCGCCCCGTCTTTAAGAGCCGGCGCCGTGCGGGCGGGCGTGCGGGGCCGGGCCGTCCACGCGCGGGTGCGCTCGGCCGCTGAGCAGTCAGAGTCCCGCGGCCGCAGCGTGCGCGTCGGCTTGAGAGGGCTGGCCACGGCCCCTTCTCCCGGCTGCCGGCCCCAGGAACAGCCCGCAGGGAAGCAGCGATGCTTGCCGAGAGGGGTAATGGGGAGAGGGGCCTCGCGCCCAGGCCGGGCGAGAGACCCCCTCGCAGGCTGGGCTCCTCCTGGTAGGGGAGGCTGCCGGGCGGCGGCGGCTTGGGCCAAACGCGCCCTTCCCTGTGTTTCAGTTTCAAGTCACGGGGCCTGCAGGCGGGGCCTGCAGAGGGGTGAGGCCGCGCCCCGGGGCGGCAGGTGAGCGCACCGGGCAGGGCACCGCCACCGCCCGGTCCCCGGTCCCCGCAGCCTCGCCCACGGGCGGGCCGGCCGGGAGCGGCTGGTCAGCGTCAGACGCAGAGTGACCGCCTCTGGCGGACTCATGCGCCCGACCTCACGCCGACTGACGCCTCATCCGGGCGGTGCCGTGCGGGGCGGCAGGCCGAGCCGCGTGCGCCCCGCGCATTCCCGAAGGGACTCAGTGTGGCTTTCTGTGGAAACACCCCCAAAACCCCAATTTCTCTCATTTTACTTTTGAAGTCATGAGAATGGTGAATTAAAATCAGAGAATTTGTAACATAACATAAATGAAATAATCCAGTCTCAACAGTTCTCAAGTAGAAGGCATTAAGACATCAGACCAGGACTTCGAAATTTTATGATTTATAACATAAATAAAGCCTTGTTCTGTTTGACCACAACTTCCATTCAATTTCACCAAATAATCCTAATCAATTTTTTTTTTATTGAAGGACCATTGGCTGCGTCCTTGTTAGGGTTCACCACTGCACCCCACCGCCAGAGCACCCTCAGTCTCACCACTGCACCCCACCACCAGAGCACCCTCAGTCTCCCCCAACTTGTTCTCTTCCTTTACCCTCCCCCTCTGGGTATCTCAGCTCCACGGTCAGCTTTCAGGGGTTGGTCTGAAAGTTTGTTTCGGTCTGAAAGTTGTTCCTTGATTGGATTCCGTGTTCCACGTGCCCATGACACCATCCAATATTTATCTTTCTCCTCTTGTCTTATTTCACAGAGCATCATCCCTTCCAGCTCCGTCTGTTGCTGTAAATGGCATGAGTTTATCTTTTTGATGGCAGAGTAGTATTCCACGGCTCCTTGATCGGCTCCTCTGTGGCTGGGCCCTCAGGCTGTTTCCATAGCTGGGCCATTGTACGGAGTGCTGCTGGGAACTCCAGTTACTGTGACGGTGTTCCTAACTAACATAGCATCGCTTTTGCCACAAGGAGAGAGAAAACCTCTGGAGACATTTCCTAGGTTCCTTCTGGAAACATCTGTGAGTTGCCAAGTTAGAAAATTCAAAATTTGACTTTGGGTACTTTATCAAAAATATCAAAAGGTTTGGACATTTGACCAGCAAGGGAATCCCAGGTCACTGTGAAATAACACTTAAGTTTCTATTTCACTGAGTGACAACAAAAGATTTCAAAAGCAAATAGAGACATTTATTTATAGGGTTGCAAACAAAACTTAATTCTTTCTAAAATCAAGAAGACTAGTTTTAAGTAATTAAAGACTTGATAAAAATGACTGAGCAGGTGAAACTGTTTTGACAACATATAATGCCTCAATGCTTTCTAGGGAGATTGCAGGAAAGGTCAGGAAAAGCCTATCAAATATCCTATCAGAAGAAGAAAACCTTGTCCCCCTATCTGATGGAGAAAATTGAGGTTTCGTTTCTGTATAAATACACTATCTATCTTCAAGCTTATTTCTTTTGAGGCTTCTAGCAAATTTATTAACCCTTACCTAGCTCGACCAAGATGCCTTTCTCACACACCCTTTACAACTTTCCTTTTCCATTTTCACCTTGTCTCTGGTCTTTCCTTTCACTCATCCCAAAATAACCACATCCCCCTAAGACAACACCGTCTTTCTCTCCACAGGCAGAGCCCGCTCACCCCTCTCCTTGTGCCCAGCCGGCACCTCACTGCACACGGAGCTTTCCCCACAATTCCATGAGCTTCTTACACTAATCAGAACTCGTAGCCCTAAAACGCAGTTTCTTAGTGGAATCCAAAAATCAGTGATTGAGAGTCGACCTTCACACTGGCATCCTTTGAATGGAAAAGCTTTGTAATTTCTACAGCATCTATTCCCTCATCAGACAATTTTTTAAGGGGGGCACAGGACGAATAACTGACACCAAATCTCTTCAGTTCCCCTGCATAAGAAGCCAAAACCAGACCATATTCACGAATTAGTATTCATTGAGTGATCTGGGTAGTCAATCACCTGTCATCATTTAACATAGCAAAACCCTAAGGGGATACATCCCTAAGAGAAGAAAATCTTGGAAACTGTTTTGGACCGTAAACCTAACTCTTCCCTGAGTTTACCTAACACTTGATCCCACTTACACCTGTCGCAGCCTCACAGCGGGAGCTCTGTGGCCCGCGAGCCTCGGGTGGCAACCGTGGGGTTTGCACCGGGTCTCGCTTCCTGCTGGGCTGTGGACCTGTCTGCCCCGCCCACCTGCTGGGGGCTGGAGACCTGCACAGGCGGCCACGCCCGCCTGGCCCCCACCCCGCCTGCCCCCGCACCCCGCCTGCCCCCGCAACC
>PVIJ01020616.1:0-20526 GCA_004024925.1 Scalopus aquaticus | reverse complement strand
GCAGCTGAGAAGCGCGCTGGCCAACGCCCAGGCGTCCCTCTCGTGGATGGAAAAGGCGGCGGCGGCAGGTGCTGCTGCTCCGGTCCTCGCCGGTCCGGAGACTCCTGTGGGGGCCCCAAGTCACCAGGGTCCCCAGGAAAGAGGAAGAGCCCCCAAGAAGGGGATCCTGAAAGTGCCCCAAGAAGGAAGACGAGCCCCCAGGAAGGGGAGCCGGAAAGTTCAGTTTAACCTTCCCAGCAGCAGACCTGAACACCCGCAAGCTGGACCAACACCCGCGCCGGGCCTGCCTCTCTCAGCACCCCAAGGCTTCTCCCTCCAGCCTGACTTAGACTTTCCCTGATGCCGAAATAGCTCACATTTAAGATTTTCATACCTAGCTACATTGTTTCCTCCTGTAGCTTCCTTTCAATAGTTAATTCCTAGTAGTTAATTCCATTTAATTCTTAATATTCCCTTATTTTCCGCTCATCCCATCCCATACAATTAAATAGTATAAGTATCTATTAGATTTCAATAAAATTTCACTTTTAATTCAACCGTCATTGAGAGTTGTCTATAGCTCCTATAGGTGGGGAGGAGGAGGTCCTGGTTAGTCAGGGTGAATCTTTTATCCCCAGCATGCAAGACAGAGCCCCCCACAGGAGGGCATAACTAGGCTGTGCCTGGATACCTGGATGCCTGGGATTTGGAGAATTGCTTTTCCTCATTCCATCCGCACCCCAGTTTATAGCTGAGTATACCGGGTCACATCAACCCACAGTTGGGCGGTTCTAGGTAGCTGGACAGTAATTCCAAATGCACCCCTCAAAGATAAGGTGTGTGCCTTTCCCCTGAAGCAGTGCCTCCCTGCGTCAGGTCAGTGTTAAAGAGAGTGTGTGTGTGTGTGTGTGTCCATCACAGCACAAACTTGTGCACACCTCCATGTTGCTGGCATGGAAAAATGTGATGTGTGTGCCTGCGTGACTTAGCTCATGTCCTCATGAAGAGTCTCAGTGAAGGAGGCTTGTTCTGGGAAGCTACTGACAATCCTAAATACACTTGTTCCTTCTAATGTATGGTGTTCGCCACTGGAGAAAATGGAGATGAACATGGAATCTGGACATACAGGGAGGTCAGTGGAAGTTATTTCTTCTATGGGGAGGTCGTGGAAGCCATTGGCCCGGTCAACAAGCATTAATATGATAGTTGGGCCTCTCTGGTTGGGCAAAGGTTAAGTCTCAGCACTATGAAGCTGTCCACAGCCACTGCAGCAGGAGTTCGATCCCTGGCCAGGGAGCTTCCCACAGGGCACAGCAGACCTCTCTTGTCACCCCACTGCTCCCCTCAGCAGTGGACTTTTGTTGATCGGCCTGTTCTGCTCCCCACTCTGTCTCTAGCGAATCCTGACAGCCCCTGCACCTGTGGCCTGCACCCCAGCTCTTGTATGCACAAATAAATATTAAAAAAAAACAAATAGTTGATGGCTGAGCAGGGACAGACGGAATGCTCACTGTCAGTGCAGTTAGGGGAGGGCCCTTACCATCGCTTTTAAGCAGGGGACACAACTACCATCAGGATAAATAAACCTTCTCTCCCTTGTCTCTGGCCTTAGTCTCTGGAACAATCATATTCCTTTTCATTTACTTCTTCTCTGCTTAAAACAATAGGGTGTTGACAGAGCTGAAGGGGAAGAGTCAAGTCATTCTTCTCCCAGAAAGGTGACTTTCAAATATACTTTAGACTTTACAAAGCTGCTGCTTTGAATACATTTGCAAGGTCTCAACACCACAAATGGGAAGTCTACTTTGGAGAGGTAAATTTATTTCCTTATTTTCATTTTGGCCTAGCTTCACTAATGGTCTTTCTTTTGATATTTAGAAATGGCTGGAATTGGTTACAGTAAATGTCTTTAAGGCAAAAGTCTAAAGGTTTTTTTAAATTTTTTTTTTTCCTTTTAAGCAAGGCTGAATTTCAGGGTACGGAGAGGAAAAGTTCCCCAGCAAATAGCCATTCTAGACCACAAGCAATTGCTTCCTCCCACATATTTTCCTTTTATTTTTTTTCAAGTGAGGTACACATTTGGCTTACAGCACTGTACACATTTCAGGGGTACAGGTTCACACCTGGGGTATAGTTACCACACCACACCCACTATCACCAATTCATTTTCTTTTAACAGAAATGGGTGTCTCTAATTCTAAATTGTGCTTAATGATTTTGTTTAGAGACAGGGATCAGAACCAGTGTTGATGGGACCTGGGTTTATTCAAGCACGTTTTCTCCACTGGATAAGGTACCCGCTTTGGGGCCCTCCCTGGGTTAAGTCTCAGCATCATGAAGCTATCCGCAGTCAGACCTCACTGAACAAACGACCTTCTCAGTACTTCAATCCTGATGTCAACCTGCCAGGAAGGCCCAACTTTCCCACCTACAGTGGGTCCAGTCCAAGCCTCTTCTGGGCCCTCAGCAAATGCTCCTGCAAAGCAATGCCCTTCCCAGAACACCTGCCCTTCAACAGTTCTGGGGAAGCGGAGGGTGGGGGAGGGGGGGGCAGGGAGGCAAGTTAGTCTCCCCGTCCCCACCCCAGCTCCCCAAATGTAACGGACATATAATTGGCAGTTTATTTTTGAAGTTAGGACTTGCCAGGGAGCTTCCCACATGGCACAACAGACCTTCTCCTGTCTCCCCACTGCTCCCTTCAGCAGTGTACTTCCGTCGATCTGCCTGCTCTGCTCCCCACTGTCTCTGGTGAATCCTCCCACTACCCCCCACACCTCTGGCCTATACCCCAGCCTGTATGCATGAATAAATCTTTTAAAAAGTACCAAAGTTTTGAAAGCACAGGACCCACAGAGGAGAAAAGGCAGCATCTGGGAGCTGTATGGCTTACTTCCCAGACGCCCAACTCAGAGGATTCACTGCTGACCCAACTTCCAGTGGTTCAAATTACAACTTTTTAACCTTACAACAGCACAAAAGCAACACACATTCAGTACAAACCATGCTTTGAATTCTGATCTCCCAAGCTCCTGACGTGTGATGTCACACTATTTTGTGATGCTGCACTGGTGTGGGGGAGGCAGGGGCGCCCGCAGCTCCCAACCAGCTACCTGACCCAGGTGCACAACAGACGCGACAGGCTTTTTTTGGACAGTTCAGTCTTCAGTAAACTTGACCTTTGAAATACATCTTCTCATTAGGTAATTTTTCCCCAACTGTAGGCTCACACGAGTGTTCCGGGCATATGGGAAGCAGGAGATGTTCGGGAGGTTAGGGGGTTACACGGACTTTCCACTTAAGGTACTTGTGATGCACTTCGTGTGCTGATAGCAACGGTCCCGACACCTTCTGCTTTCCAGAATGGGCTTCAAAGATTAGGGCTGAGGAAACAAGGGCACACGTAGTGGTCACTCAGGAGACGAGCGCGAGCACAGGATGCTGCAAGCTTTGTCCAGGCAACCGACTCGAAACTCACCTGAGCTCATGCAAGAAGAACAATGCCAGAAAGATGATCAAAGTTAAATTGTTGGAGGGAAACAGGAGAGCTGTCCAGCGATAGTTTGTGAAACTATAAACTATCGTTTATTATGGCAGACATTTTTTCGAAAGGATTAGCCATAAACAGGCTTTACCCTGGAAAAATGTCTAAAATATGTCAGTGAGAGGGAAGCATGCTTCTCTTCAACTCTCAGACGCCTGAACCTAGAAAGATAAATCTTAACTGTGACGTTAGCATCAAGTGGGAGAAAGGGAGACATTTCAGCCACTTGGAACAGGGCATGTCACTTTTAATTAATACATTATACTTCCACGCAATTACCTAAAGAGTTGGGTTAGTCTTGCTCTTAGAGTTCATAAGGTGGCTGTTTCACCCGAAATTTAAATGAGGCCAAAAAAACAGACCAACCTTTGGTGGGGGAGTATAGCATCCAACCTGCAAAGGAAGTTAACATGCTGAGCTCACATTAAATCAAAGGCTGTAAGGACTCAGCTCCCAACTTTGTCCTAGAGGTCAAGAAAATCCACTTCAGGGGGTCTCCCTGGTGACCTAGGGGCTAAGCCTCAGCACTAGAACTACAACAGCCTGAGTTCAATCCCCAGCCAGGAAGCTGATCCACATGGCGCAGCAGACCTCTCCTGTCTCACCTGTTGCTCCCCTCAGCAGTGTATTTTGGGGGATCTGCTTGTTCTGCTCCCCACTCTGTCTCTGATGAATCCTTTCACATACCCCCACCTCTGGCCTACACCCCAGTTTTACGCAAAAATAAAATCTTTAAAAACAAAATCTACTTCAGATGTCCAGTCATGAAGATTCTCCTAGGATCTGATGCCGGTGTTGCCACCCAGGCCAACACAGCAAAGGCAGGCAGGCAGGCAGGAAGGTACTTAATCAGCCGGACATCAACCTGATCTACCCTGGTGTTGTGCCCTGGTGAGACCCTTTCACTACCCTAAGATTCTTCCCTTGGAATTAAATGCCACCTCCATGTGGGTCCTGCCCCATACACTCTAAGTAGCCCCTTAAGCGTGTGATGGTAAAAAATACTGTATCTCTGCCCAGTGACTGAACAGAGGTTCGGACTAGACCAGCTAAGATGGGGGGGGGGGGAACAGTAAAGGGGTAATCCCCAGCATGGTGCGCCTTACACGTTCACACGCTAACCCCAGCCGACGTGCAAGATTACCTGAAGAAAGCTCAGTTTTGGAGTAGAAAATCACCAGGAAAACTTACATACACACCCCTGGTGGGAGGGAAAAAAAATCATCCGAAATTTATTCTCCAACAGACAGACAGCATCAGCAGGTAAAAACTACAGGGGTTTCTCCATAGATCATACATTCACAAGGCATTATTAGCTTAACAGTGAGAAAGCCTCTGGTGTATTCTCTTCACAGTGTAAACAGGTACTAGTATTGTGTTCACTTACAATTCCAGAAGGAAAGGCACAACTTGGCAAAACAAAAAAATTGTTTGGATCCTCAGGTCAGGCGCAATAACCGAGACCGCAGCTTTTGATCCACTTTCCCACACAGAAGGGGGAGACGGCTTCTCCACCCAGAAGCCAAGGTCTTTCTCCCTCTCCTTATTAAACCATCAGAGCAACATTTGCTTAATATTACATATACAAAAAGGAGTTAAAAAACAAAGGAATCACAAAAAATCTTGAATCTCCAGCTGCTCCCACCAACACATCAACTTTTAGGTTTACGACAGGGGCCAGGAACACTTCAGCGGTCATAAAATAGGAAAATAGAGACTATGGCTACAAAAATAAAAAATAAATGAGGTAGATAAATTAAAGCTTTCACACCCAGGACTTGCCTGTTCCAAGTTCGTAGCCTTCATGTAATACTCAGGGAAAAAGAAATTTTCGTAACGACTTGGCATTAAGTCACACCAAGGAACTTTAAAAAACTTACGATGTGAGTTATTATGTGAATCGCTAAGAAACATGCCCTTTTGGGAGTTTCCCTAAGAATGAAAATCCAGTTCTTCAATCAAATAGGCACTGGCAAACCCCTTGCTTGGTGCCATCTCCTCGGGGCTCAGGGAGAGAGGACGTCGAGAGCAAGGCCAGTGCGGAGTATCAGCTCTCTCAGCTGAACTGTATTTAAATAAGCAGCAACATACACACCAACTCCCTAGGACTAAAATCAGCCCGCCGAGAGCATCCTATTTCAGCTTCCAAGGTTGAGGGAATTCTGTAATTCTACAACCTTAGTTTAAAAAAAGGGTACATTCAAAAAAAAAAAAAAAAGAAGAAGAAAAAACCAAAGACAGGTGCAGGATTGGGGCGCATACAGAACAGACCTCTAAACAGACGGTAGAGCTTGTCCATTCACCCGCACCCAGCCCCCTGCCCCATCAGGCTAGGCAGACGTCTCTTCCACTGTGGTGCAGCCCGTTCCCACTCGATACACAGGACAGTCTTTGGAAAGTGGTACCCGAGGTTGTACAAAGCTTTTATGTAGACAGGCTGTCGCAAGCTACAAAGCGGCTTTGCAAGACCCGCTTCCTTCCACAATTAAAAAAAAAAAAAAATACTCGACTGGATTTGTTTTAGTCTGGATTCGTCCTTTTTTCCATTTTTTGGCTTTTGGTTTTTGGCAAAGCAGCACAGTGACATTGTGATTGTGGGACTTGCCTGAGGTGTGGTCCCAGCTGTAAACATCACCTGCACGCCGGTGAGGACGCAGACGTGGGGATTCAGCTTCTGGAAGGGCACCGAGCTGGGGCTCACTCGGTCTGCAGGCCTCCTCCCCGGCTGGCCCGGGGCTCAGCTGACCGCGATCTTCTTTTCTTCCAGGAAGTGGGGGAACTGGTGCTTGGGGACGCTGTCAGCCGTGCCCGGCTTCTCCACGTCGGCACCCAGAGCTGACTGCGAGCCATCCATCTTGGAGAGGGTGGTGTTGTTCACCACGGAGCTGGCGCCCAGCGACACGGGCAGCGTGGGGATACCGCCGCTCTGGATCACCGAGATCTCATTGGTCTTCATGGCCAGGCCACCATGGAGCATGGTCGTGTACTGGTTCCACACCACGGGGTCCACGTTCACAGAGGGGGTCAGCACTTCCTTGGGGAACATCTCGGGGGCCCTCTTCCCATCCGTTCCTAAGAGCCCCATGGTGTTCTCGATGGCCAGCTTCCTCCCGCGGCGCGCGGAGCTGTTGTTGGCCCCGTGGGTCATGTAGTGGACCTGCGGGGACAGGGACAGGGGTTTCCGACACCAATAGAGATCCCACGGCACGTGGCCTCGACTGAGTCTCTGACTTGGTGGCGGAGAAGCACAGCCCCTCTACCTGTTGCTTCTTCGACCTGGTCTCATTTCCTGGATGACTTCCCCCGTCTGGCTTTTGTGTTTCCAGCTCCCTGTCAGCTTCTTTAAAAACTGAAGGATGTGCCAGCCCCAGATTTCTCAAACAGGCTTGTTTCCCCCCAATCCCCTTCACTGCCCTCTTTAGGAGTTAGTAGCTATCACCCATCAGTTCTTAGTCATGATAAACAGCTGTCTAGATGTTCCAGGTGAGCACGGAAACACTCGACACGTAATTCTCCAGGACAATGGAAGTTGCCGGGACTGTGCCCCCTCGCGGGGAAGCCAAAGCATGCCCGTCACTGCCCAGGGCTGGGCAGTTAAGCTTTTTGTATGTCTCAAAGTCTGCTTTAGAGATTAAGCTACTGCACATGCCTCTCCTGACGTTTTCATCAACTAGACCAAAACAATTTCAAAGGACGTCGGTTTTTAATAAGTACGTTATACTTCTAAGATAGTCTTCCAGTTCCAACTGAAGATGACGTTTCAATGACAAACACAAAACTGGAAAAAAGGTCGGGGCAAACAGTCCCCTCGTCCCAACCTGCATTCTCATGCAGACACCCCAACCCTTACATGGGGGTCTGCTCCCCCAACCTCCACCCGAAAACCCAGGGGAGCCAACTTGTAATAATAGATATGGACATCATTCTCTGGAAATACCGAGCTCCTCAGTGTTACAAACAGGGCTGGAAAACCTCGAGGCTTTTGTTCATCTCTAGTGGCACTGTATTTTTACAGAGAAGAAAAGGGGGGCCTCCCTAGTGGCGCAATGGGTTAAGCGCTGTGCTGTGGAGCTGTCTGCGGCTGGGGAGATTCCCACATAGCGCAGCAGACCTCTCCTGCCTTGCTCGCTGCTCCCCTCAGCAGTGTATTTCAGTCAGTCTGCCTGTTCTGCTCCCCATTCTGTCTTTGGTGAACCCTCTCACTGCCCCAAACCTCTGGCCTGCACCCCAGCTTGTATGCAAAAAAATAAATCTTTAAAAAAAAAAAAAGGGATTCTATGTAATGTGGGGTAGAAGACAAAGCAAGATCCCACTATTGCTTCTTGTACATATTTTTTCTCCAACCGATTTATTTCAACCTAGCCAACTGACAAGAGAAAACAATACAAAGGGTGGTTGGTCCTCAAATCTGGAAGTGCTGACAAGTGCAGAGATCGTTCTTGTACACTGCATCATAAATACCATCTTTGTCTCCCGACTCTATTCCATGCAGCTGCTGAACTATTCATAGAAACCAGTCTGCCCAGCTTCGGGAAGTGAATGACCCAGGTTGGAGTTTATACCGAGATAGGATAACAAGGTAGTCCATGCACCCCCAAGATCCTGGACAATGATGGATCTTATAAAATCCATCATTATTTTGCTATTCAGATTAGAAACCAATTATAGACACTGACTGCAAGAAGCACCCCCATTTCAGAGATGTGACTTATGAGGAAATGCACTTCTTTTAAAGAATGTTTCAAGGGGCCTCCCTGGTGGCGCAAGGGGTTAAGTCTCAGCACTATGAAGCTATCGGCAGCCACTGCAGCACAGTTCGATCCCCAACCAGGGAGCTTCCCAAATGGCACAGCAGACCTCTCCTGCCTCGCCTACTGCTCTCCTCAAGCAGTGTATTTCAGTAGATCTGCCTGTTCTGTTCCCCACTCGGTCTCTGGTGAATCCTCTCACCACCCCGCCCCTCTGGCCTGCACCCAGTTCTTGCATGCATTAATAAAAAAAAAAAAAAAAAAAAAAAAGAATGTCTCAAGCGCTAAAACAGAGTGAGGTGTGACTCCAGCCCCCCACTTCATCATGGTGGAAAGCACCAAGAGAGATGCCACCCAAGCCCCAGCCCTGATGAAAACCTGCACTCACCTTCAAGTTGCCTTTGGTGGTAAAAGCTCGCCCACATATGTTGCACACAAAGGGCTTCTCCCCGGTGTGAGTCCGCTCGTGAATCTGGAGTGCGCTGGCGGACGAGAAGTTCTTGCCGCAGCGCAGGCAGCCATGCTGCTTGGCCTGGCGGCGGGGCTGGGCGGTCAGCAGAGGCGTCAGGCCCGGGGACAGGCTGGCAGGTCCCACAAACGCCCCAGGGACTTCCACTTTGACATAGGTCGGCTGGGCTCGGATAAATGTGGACGGGAGACTGGTCCGACCTAGGAGGCACAGAAAACAAATCCAAACCTTTATCACCCGGCTCTCATTCCTTCCTCAGACCCAAGAAATAAGCCTGAAGCCACCTGCCCGTGCTGAGCCTGCACGTGGCTCTCGGGAAACGCACACCTGTGCAGGGAATGACCTGAAGCCCCGGAGAGTTTACCATTTTGATGTCAAGGTGAGAGCACCACATAACACTTAGGATTCAAGTTCAAACTCCTGCACGAAGAGTTGAAAGTATGTAGAGGCCACCTTTCTTGAATTCTATCATACAACTGCCCCCCCAGCCCCCCCCATTTACCATTGCCGACATCAGCGGGTACCTCCCCATTTATGTCTGCGTGGACTCCCGATTCTCCAGCCACACCCCAAGCACTATTACGACATTAGATAGTAGGACCCCAGGATCAAGGAACTGTGGTCCAAAAGAGGTGTCCACTTTCTCCAACATCCTTCTACTGGAGCGTTTACTTAAGATGACCTGTCTGTCCCCGTGAGGCTCAAGACACACAAGTAAAATCTAAAAAACACAGCGCCTGCTGTCCACACCCAGCTTGCATTAACCGCCACACACACCGCACACAAGCAGGTCGAGACTAGGCTAGAGGAGCTGCGACTTCCCTCCATCCAGAGGGACACACGGAAAGGCTACGTGCCCAGCAGGGGGCTGCTATTTACATAGCATCCTCTCCACTGGCAAGGTGGCCCCAGGTTCCTTTGGGATGACCTCGTGCCCACAGTGGACATTAAGTTAAATCCAAAGGTCCATCACCTTCCAAGTCAGTGCGGCTGCTCTCGGAACCCTCCGCTTTGCCACCAGCGTCAGGAGACTTGGACTTGAGACTCTCAGCCTGGCTATTGGCCGGGGAGAGCGTCTGGAAGGACGTGGTCTCCAGGGCGTCTGGACTTCGGCTCTGATATTCCTGGTCCCCCGTCACGGAAGACGACGAGTCGTTGGTCAGGCCATCGCTCTCCGCCGAACCGTTTTCTCGGCTGCTCTCCCGCTGCAGGGTGAGAGGGGCAGAGCCCCCTTTCCCGGGGGCCTCCAGGGACGCCATCATGGAGAACCCCAATGTGGGTGATACCGAGTGGATGCGGGCCAGGGGCGTGAGGACCTTGGAGGAGCTCCCGGGGGCCTCCTGGGGGCTGACTTCGTCCACGTCGATGCTTTCCACGACATCCTCGTGACAGACAGGCCCCGTGCTGCCGTGATCGCCGAGCATCATGGACTCGGCACCCATAAAGTCGCAGGGACTCTCCGGCAGGGGCGTGTTGGGGATCTGGCCGCCCATGTGCATGCGGATGTGCTGCTGTAGCATGACGGCGTTGGTGAACTTCTTCTGGCAGATGGGGCACGAGTGCTGCGTCTTTATGGACGTGTTGGTGCGGTGGACCCCGAGGTGTGTCTTCAGGTTGCCTTTGGTGGAGAAGGCCCGGCCGCAGATCTTGCACTGGAACGGTCTCTCCCCGGTGTGGGTGCGGTAATGCATTTTGAGGGAGCTTTGGCAGCTTAAGACACGGTGGCAAATGAGACATTCGTTGGGGTCGGTGGGGGCCTTGTCGATGTTCTCTACCAGCTGCTGCAGTTTCAGGGTCTCTGACCCTGGCTCGGGGGTCCTGCTCCCTTGGAAGCCACAAACCCGCGGGGAATTAGGGTTTGGCCCTGCCCCAGGAAGCAGGGCTGCACCCTCACTCTCTGGAGGCGCCCCCAGCGGCAAGTCCCTGGGCAGCGGACCCCCCGCGAGGTCCTTGGGGTTAGTCCCCGAAGAAAGATTTTGAGGTAGCCCTACACTGGGGGTTCCTGTTATAAGGACGGGTTTGCTGTCTAAAGAGAGGTTCGACTCATCTACAGGGACAGGGAAGGAGAGGGCAGGCGACATGCCGTTGCCTGCTGCTGTTTTGTCGTGGAACTCGGCAAACAGCTGGGGGTTTGCCTTCACCTGGGGGTGTCGATGAAAGTGCACCTTGAGGTTGCCCTTGGTGGTGAAACGGTGGCCGCAGACAGAGCACACGAAGGGTCTCTCTCCGGTATGGGAGCGGAGGTGGATCTGCAAGGAGCTATCAGTCCCAAAAACCTTGTTACAGTACTTACACTTGTGCTTGCAGAGGCCGACCTCGTCTTTGGTTTTGACATCCACCAGGGAGATGTTTGGTGGCTTCCCTTTCCCTTTCTTGGACGGGTCCAACGCCACTGTGGAGAAAGGGCCCTGTAAGAGCACCGAGCCTGGGGCCTGAGGTAGCAAAGCGCCCGGGAGGCGGGACACGACATTTGGGAGCACCCGGGTCCCATCTGGCTTCAGGGCGAAGGGCGTCAGCCCCGGGGACACAGAGCTGGTGGCGGAAGGGAGGTTGGCGTGCGGCAGCCTGGCTGGTTTCAAGGCATCCAGGGGCAGCCCCGAGCCTCCGGATTTCTGGCTGAGCAAGGCCACGGCAGCGGAGACCTGCTGGGACACGTGCCCCCCCAAGGTCTTCAGGGCGTCGGCTCCTGCCACGCCGGCGTGGAGGGCGTGCGAGGCCCACATGTTCACCTGGATGCGGATCTGCTCGGTGAGCTGGATTTGCTGCAGCTGCTGCTGCTGGAGACAGAGGATCTGCTCCAGGACCCAGGGGATGCTGCTGGCGCCAGGCAGGGGGGCAGGCAGCGCGTCCGCACTCCTCTGGTTCACGGCCACCTTGGTGCCCCGCAGCGCCTGCAGGGTGACGTTGGTGTTGGCCACTTTGCCTTTGGGTAAGTAGCTCACGTCCTGGGGCGCGGGCGGCAGGGCCGTCTCTGTCTTCAAGTACACGACCGACTCGGCGCCCAGCTTCTCCTTCAAGTCGCCGGAGCCGCCGCCCTCCGCCCGGGGCCCGTCCTCCCTGCTCAGCCCGGGGCCCGGGAAGTCCTCGCCGGGCACCGGCCCCTCGCTGTCGCTCATGATGAGGACGGGCGGGTTTTTAGTGCAACTTTTCTTGTGTTCCAAGAACTCGGAGAGGCTGAAGAGCTCCGCACAGCATCGGTCACAGATGTGCGTCTCCTCCCGGCGAGGCCGCTTCAGCGCCGCCCTGTCCCCGCTTGTCACGTCATCGCCGTGTCCCGGGCGGTTCAGGGCAGGACCTGTGATGAGAGACAAAGAGCTAAGAACTCAGCCCAGGAAAGGACGTGGGGCGGCTTAGTGGGAGGAACCCCACAAGCCACATGACAGGTCTTCGCCATCTCTGTCCCGGGGGCAAAAGGGAGACACGCGTGAGTTTGGAGGCACAGCCACCTCGTGGGGGGACAGGACTTTGTTCCCTCAGAGAGCCTCGAGTCCCAGTGCTCGGTGCGAGGGCTTATTGGGAACAGGGCGTCGGCAGGCATTACTGGGTCGGGCCTGAGCGCAAGGTCTGGTCCTTAAAGAGAAAGGAAAAGGAGAGTAAGGCTACCTGGAAGCAGGGGTTAGGAGGCTGCAGGTCAAGGGTTTCGGGGTTGCTGGAAGCCAACTGAAGTCAGAGGCATTTTCCCACGGGGCCTGTCCAAGCAGCCACCTCTGCCGCCACCTAAAGACCAGACGTCTCACGTCCAGATCTATGAGAACGTGTTATTTTGAGTCCTCCAGTTTGTGGCAAGTTGTTGTGACGATCTTAGCAATCCACACAACTTATTAAAAGACGCCCCCTGGAGCAATGCCCCCTCGCCCCCACTCAGAACTGAGGTGCAACCAACAAAGCCAACGGGCTTCCTGCAACCAATAAGGTGACTTGGGAGGTCTGCTCAGACCTGGCTGCTGACACCCGTCTGCCTGGGCCCAGCAAAAGCGAAGCTGCATAGATCCTTCTGCAAGGGTTGAGCATCGTGCCCCCATAGCAATGCTGGTTTATTCACTTACAACCTGGAGATCAGCGCACTGGGCGACTTTAAGATAGGAAGACAAGGAGACAGCCCTGGAAACAGTTTCTCAGATGCAAAAACAGGGTGTATTGTCCTCACTTAATACTTCTCCCCTGCACTGTATGGAAGGCAAGGGAAGGGGTCCAATGATGACGGAAGTGAGTCCCAGAGCCTCCTGCAGTTCATACTGGCACCTCCAGGTGCCCCTTCACCGATAAAAACAGACCCAGGAATAACGTGACTTGCCTGGGTTAGCACCATTAAATATTAGTGATGGGGCCTCCCCGGTGGCCCAGCGGTTAAGCGCTGCGCTGTGGAGCTGTTGGCAGCGGCAACGCGAGTTCGACGACCGGCCAGGGAGAATCCCACATGGTGCGGCAGACCTCTCCTGCCTCGCCCGCTGCTCCCCTGCTCCCCTCAGCAGTGTACTTCTGATCTGCCTGTTCTGCTCCCCACTCTGTCTCTGGTGAACCCTCTCGCCGCCCCACAACCCCACGCCTCTGGCCTGTACCCCAACTTGTATGTATAAATAAAAAATAAATCTTTAAAAAAAAAATAGTGATAGTAGGGCCCCCCTGGTGGCACAAGGGGTTAAGTCTCAGCACTATGAAGCTATCAACAGCCACTGTAGCATGAGTTCGGTCCCCAGCCAGGGAGCTTCCCACAGGGCGCGGCAGACCTCTCCTGTCTCCCCGCTGCTCCCCTCAGCAGTGTACTTCAGGAGACCGGCCTGTTCCGCTCCCCACTCTGTCTCTGGGGAATCCTCTCATCCCCTACACCAGATAGCTTCATAGTGCTGAGACTTAACCCCTTGCGCCACCAGGAGGGCCCATAAATAAAACTTTTTTTTTTAAAGATTTATTTATTTATGCATACAAGCTGGGGTACAGACCATATAGGCCTGGGGCGGTGAGAGGGTTCACCAGAGGCAGAGTGGGGAGCAGAACAGGCAGACAGAAACGTGCTGCTGAGGGGAGCAGCGGCTGAGGCAGGAGAGGTCTGCCTTGCCATAAATAAATAAAACTTTTAAAGCCAGGCAGGCACTGTCCAAACCCTCCACTTGAACTCTACCTACACTTCAATCATAGTATGTTTCTTCTGTGAAGACTGCAACTATCTTTCCTCTTAAGGAAAGGGGGGTGGGAGGAGGGAAACCCTGGGGGAGGCAGGCTGGGAAGGGGAAAAACTAGAACATGCTTTGAAGAGGTGAAGCCCCTGCTATTTTCCAGGTAGAGCTCAGCAGGTAGATAGATACCTTCCTTCACAGCCCAGGACTGGTGTAAATGGTCCTGTTAAAAATCAAGTTCCAGGGCCTCCCTGGTGGCACAGGAGTTAAGTCTCAGCACTATGAAGCTATCCGCAGCCACTGCAGCACGAGTTCAATCCCCGGCCAGGGAGCTTCCCACAAGGCGCAGCAGACCTCTCCTGTCTCCCCGCTGCTCCCCTCAGCAGTGTGTTTCAGTGGATGCGCCTGTTCTGTGCTCCCCACTCTGTCTCTGGTGAATCCTCTCACTGCCTGCACCCCAGCTCTTGTATGTGTAAATGAATAAAATAAATCTTTAAAAAAAAAAAAATCAAGTTACAACCAATTCCCAGAACCTTAAAATAGGAAGTTACCTATGTAAGACTTCCCCAAGACTTGAACAGCGCTGCTAGTAGGGACCATAAGCAGAACATCTTTCTGGAAAAGTAATTCTGACAACTATGTGTCAAGCACTTTAAAAAAGTGGAACTTTTTTTTTTTTTTTAAGTTTCTCTTAAAGGGAAATACACTGGGTTGGCAGGTACATGTAAAATGTGCAGCTTATTCAGAGCCAATCCAGCCAGGCAGAAGCGCAGGGTGATTTCCTTTGACCCAGCAATTCCTTTGTTAGCAATTTATTCTCTGTAACACAAGGATACACTTATTGTACTAACAAACAGCAACACTAAAACAGGAAGCCCAGCAGTAAAGTTCGATCAAGTAAATTAGGGTCAGAGAAAAGATGAATACTCCAAAAATAGACCTATATTTTATATGCTAAGAACAAAATGCACAAGATTTATGAAGAGGAGAAAAAAGGGTAGAGAACAGGATGTACATATGACGCGCTCCCTTTTTTGTGTTTGCAGATAAAGATATAGATATGTACACGGAAAGTTTCTGAAATTAGAAACTTACTGTTCTTTACCCCCTGGAGAGCCTGGGGGGTTGGGACAGGGAAAGACAGACACTTTAAAATGAAAACACTTTTGCACTGTGGCTTCTCTTTAATTATCATGTTTATACCTTTATCTCAGTCACAGTACTTCTAGAAATTGCTAATCAAGTCCATGCAAAGATGCAAGTTCTACTTTGTAAGGTCCAAAGCAAAGTTGCCATCCTCCTCCACAAACAGCAAAACACACACCACTCAAGACGGACTCATTTATGTTCCCAGTCACACCAAACAAGGGTCTTTGTTTTCAGTTTGCAGGTATGGAAACTGAGGCTCAGAAATCATTTATCTGACCTTATTTGATTTGTTACCCTTATTTGATTTGTATGGGAGTCCAAAAACATCCCATACAAGATATTTTGAGAACAACCACATTCACAAAATTCTTATTACGTAGATATTAAACACTGATAAAAATTTCATCAAACTATTCTATTTTATAATTAGATAAGTGCTGCTCATTTCTTACTGTGCCCTAGTTATAAATTAAACCTCATCATCGTTGGTGCATTTATCTAGGGAAAAAACCCACAGCACATACAGCTTACATGGATGGGTGCCAGCTGTGGTTTCAGGCATCCATGGGGGCGGGGAGGGGTAGGGGGTGGAGTGGAAGAGATCTTGGAAAGTGGCCCACAGATTAGGGGGGATAACTACAGAAAAATTAGTGATGCAATTTATAATTGTTTCTTTCTACAGCAGATTTTCTCAAACTCATTTAATTTTCCCTTTGTCACTTAAATTTTTTTCCCCGATCACTACCCCCTCATGAAATCTTAATACCCAAAATATGAATATTGTCTGTTTATGCTCTACGATCTTTTACAAGTCACTTTAAAATCAATCAATGTTTGCCCCTCCCCCTCAGTTCTCATCCCCCTAGGTCAATATGCCCTCACTGAAAAAACCAGTTGTAAAGCAGAAATTCTTAAACTGGATTCCATGAAATTAGATAGGAAAAGAAACGAATCATTACTTTCATTAACCCGAGCAGCCACTAAACATTCCTTCCAATGGCTTAAAAATTCTGTCTGCAGGGTCTTAATGTATTAAAAGAAGTGCATGTTACTTTAGCACATGTTTTCATGCTAATTTCAAAGCAATTTATTTCCTCACTATTCTATGTACTTTATTTTCTGCACCTAAATACACTCTGTTGAGGAGGTCGATGGCACAAGAAAGGTTAAGCTCCCTGCACTAGAAGGATCCAACAGTGATTTACAACCTGAATACCAGCTTGCCTTCACTGTATACACAAGCTCTCCTCTTCTGCAGCCTCTAAGCAATACCCGAAACATCCCACTTGAGTCTTAAAACAGCGGCAGCTCTGTTTGCTCCTGTAGTAAAAAGTACTCCTACATCCAGACCACCAATGGCAAATACTAAAGCTCTATTTGCCAAAGAGTAAGAGGACTCTTATGAACAATTGCTGGGTATGCTTAAGTTAACCCTTCCCAAAAGGAAAAAAGCAAAGTTCAGGGGGATTACAAGGCGACTAGTTCTTCCATCCTCCACCCCACCCCCACTCCGAATTTTAGGAATGTTATCTCTCAGCATCTAGTTATCCAATAAGTTGGAAGAATGCAGTAAACCCAGCAGGGGTCTTAGATTCAATCACTGCCAAATGGATAGAAAATACTCTTAACTATTGTATAGGGAAGAAAGCTCATCTATCTATCTGGAGGCCAATCGAATTCTGGAGATTTGAAAATGATTAAAAAAGAAAACCTGTGTATCCTGAGAAATGCAATAGGCCTCAAGCTTATCTTTTATCCCCTTTCCTATATTAAAATAAAGACTTTATTTATTTTTGGGGGGCATAGAAGAACTGGAGTATATTAAAATAACCACAATAAGCAAAGTATCTAAAGCACATACTATCTCGTAGCCTTCCCTCTCCACAGGATAATTACCAAAAACAAAAAGGAAATTGAGATGTCCTTAAGAATTAAACCAGTTGAAAGTGTCCTTTCGCTAGTTTCATTTTACATCTGAATTCAGCAGTGAGAAAGAAGCCTCAACTCAGATGGCCTATCAGAGTGGTAGAGAAAGTTTTTACTTAAGAGCTAAAAAATGGTTTCAAAGGGTCTTGGATCAAAATTCAGGGACTTGGCTGAAAAGGAAAATGAGTATAAGAATCAAAGAAGGCTTTACAGCTGCTATTTACATTACAGAGATCTGTCCCATTTAGCCTCTACTGGAGGCTCATCTTTTAAGCAAATCTGTAACTCCATGCAGAAGGGGCTTTTGTTACCTCCTTCTCCAGAAGCCCCTAGAACAAAGCCTGACATAAACATGAAATTCATTTGTTAGAGAAAAACAACAAAAAACAAAGGATGCCAGGACGGGAGGAGCAAATCTCCAGATTTAGAGGGCTTTCTAACGGTCTAGGTGCTTTTTCTAAATTATCAAAAGTACAGTATAGGTTAAGGCTGATGGAAAAAAGGGATCTTCTTGAACTACTTTACCCATATTTTTCCCAGGGAAGCAGTGAGACCAGAGAACCAAATGCAACCATATTTCCAATGGCTTCCCAGAGTCCTCTTAAAATCTAAGCCTGCAGCAAAGGCACATCTCAAAAATTGAAAGGAAATTTGATATCATCAATCTCACCATGATTCCCTCATCAAACGATCTCACAGAAAATCCCATACCATCGGCAGGCCTCTAAGACCATAACGGACACAGCCCCCTAAATAAGGGAACAAGCCATTTCCACCAGGGTCTGCAGCCAACTCTAAGATGAGGAAAAAGAAATGAGAAAGACACTGTCCTTGAGGTCAGTCAGGTGTCTAATACTTAAGCTGTAGTTAAAATTGGAGAATTATGTCAATTGGCAGCTAAGGACCACCTTGACAGGGTAAGGATATACAAATTGAAACATGTTGTTATCTTGAACACAATTAATTACAGACTGCCCCCAGCACACCTAAGTCTTCTGTAGTTGGAATTACCTAAGTAGGTTCCTTATTGCCACTGTGGAAAGGAAGAACTCACTCAAAAGCTCAGAGAAACAGTAAGTTGCAAGGTTACACAGCTGAAGCTCATACGCATGGATTCGAATGCTTTTTCCAAAAACCCTACCAAAAAACAATCTAACTTCCCAGGTACCAACCACCGCTCTCCACATTTAAAAAGAGGCAGTGTTAGCTATCTCCCATCTCCCAAGAAGACCTCGGGGGTCCCCAACTACCCACCCGTGAAGAAGTCAGCACGGTCTGGTAAGATCAAGTAAGCATCTTGATTGTGCAAATAATTATTTGCAAAGGAACAGAAGGGGCTGTGGGCAGGTAGGTGCTTTTCCTTTGGAAACAGAGATTAAAAAAAAAAAATACACACAGAATGTCGGTCTGCGACATTAGCTAAGGTAGAAAACAAGATTTCCCTCTCCCTCAATGCAAACAGGTTCCCAAATGCCTGTTTCAGAATTCTTATACCGAGCCAGGTCATTTCAGTTTAGTGACTGGGGCTAGGCAGTTATTTGAAACTCGGGAATCTTAATCGTGAATGGTTGTAATCCAGTTTAGTACAAAGGGCATTTGAAACTCTATTGACAAAATGCTAATTTTCCTGTATGTAGCGTGATTCCTCTGACCACCTGCAGATTTTTTGATCTGCTAATTGATCACCAGACCTCATTTTCCTCAAATACCGAATTCTTTACAAGAGGGTCTCAGCTTGGCGTTGCAAAGTAAGACCAGCCCGACCTTTTTTTTTTTTTTAATGATCTCTCTCGACACACACATATTCCTGCAGCTCAAATGCAAAGTGCAGCCATTAAAATCTGCCGCTTGGAGAAACGACCTTCTCTGTCCCTTGGTGGCCACTGGGACTCCGCAACATTTCAAGATCGAGGAATTCTTTCCAAGAATTCTAGACTTATCAAAGAATACCAAGCACGGCCAAGGACGAAAAAGCAACTGGACTCGATCCGGGAGATGCCCAACCTCGGCTCGGCCCGGCCCGGCGCTCGCCACTACCCGGTCCCACTCGTCAGGTGTGAGTCGGTACCTGCGAGGGGACCCGCCTCTCAGCAAAGGGCGCGGCTCCCGGCTGGGCCTCCAGGGGGCACCCGCGCGCAACTTCGCGTCCGCTCCAACTACGGTGATCAATAGAACACCCCCTCCCCACCCCATCCCCAACAAATCGTGCAGGGAGCGCACCCGCAGGCCTGTGATCCTAACCCAGCTCTGGTTAACTGATTCCAAACCCCAGAGTTCACTTAAGCGGCGCCCACCCACCCAACAAGCTCTCCCTAAAGGTGCCAAACACCACCAGAAGCCCCACTTCGCTGCGCCCACCCAAAATGAAGGGGGAAGGGGAGGTCACAGCAGGACCAGGGGAGGGGTCAGAGCCAGGAGCTCGCCCCTCCTCTCGGGAGGAAGCGGGAGCGCGGAGGGTTAACCCTTTTGTTCCAGGTGGGCGAGGCAACCGAGCCTCTCCACGCTCCCCCCTGCACAAAGAGAGTCCACCCTGCTGGGACCTCGGGTGCCCGCCGCCCTGACCATCAGACGCCCCCAAACGCACAGCTGCCCCTCGCTCAAGCAGATCTCTTTAATTTGTCCTAGAAAAACGTTACTTGGGAGGAAATGAGGATTTCATTAACCTATTAAAAACTGGGGAAATTTGTCTCTGCACCCAAAAGGAGAGGATTCGGGACCCAAAAAAGTAGCGACCGGAGAGTCTCCCCCTTGGAGTTAACTCCCAGTATCTGGGGGGTTGCCGCGCACACCCCCAGCAGCCGCTAAGAAATTAGAAAGCAGCGGGTGACATGAGGGGGGCGACCACCAAGGCCCAGGAGATTAAAAATTCTCCCGATAACCCCCCCCCCCCGCATACGCTAAAAACTTAGGCGGCAATTTGGCGGGCCGGGACTGACGGAGAGTGGGAAATCCACGCGCTCCTTAAATGGCTCGGGGGTGGGGGTTGCTGGGTCGCTGCGGGCCGGGCTGCGGTCCCGAACTCCTCTCCACCCGAGCGCCGCTGACGGCGGAAGCGTGGGCCGGGTCAGCCCCGGCCCGACCTCTCCCCTCGCGCCCCTAGAGCGCGCTTTTGGAAAACCGGGAGCCTCAAGGAAAAAGTCACGCAAAGAGCCTGGCCGGCGGACCCCACGGGGGCTGCCGTGCGCCCGCGACCAAGGTCCCGGGGCCCGCACCCCTGCGGCTGGCCGCGGTTATTTTTAGGAAGTTGGAAACCAAAGATGGCCGGAGGTCAGGCCCCGAAAGGTTCGAGCGAAGATCGGTGGGCGGCGAAGCCCAGGGCGAACAGGCGAAATCCAAAGAAATTTAAAGAAAGGGCAATATTGTGTTCTTCTCCCCCACCTCTCCCAACCCTCCAATCCCCTCCGCAGCGCGGGTGGCCCGCACCCCAGCTCCTGGGGGTGTGGAGAGGTCGCGCCCCCTCCCCCAGGCTAGGCCGGGAGGGGCGCGTGCAACAGATCACCCTCCCCCGAGGGGGGTCTTCCTGGGGTGCGCCCTCTCTCCAGCCTCCCGGAAAAGCCCCAAGGAGTGAGGGAAAGGGTGGGGACCCCCGGGGTTTCTTTC
>PVIJ01020615.1:0-20528 GCA_004024925.1 Scalopus aquaticus | reverse complement strand
TATACTACAAAGCCATAATAATTAAAACAGCTTGGTACTGGAGCAAAAACAGACACACGGACCAATGGAACTGAATAGAAAACCCAGAAATAAATCCACATATTTATGGACAACTAATCTTCGACAAAGGAGCAAAGAATATGCAATGGAACAAGATTAGTTTGTTCAATAAATGGTGTTGGGAGAACTGGACTGCTACGTACAAAAAAATGAAGCTAGACCACTACCTCACACCATGCACAAAAACCAACTCAAAATGGATAAAAGACCTGGAGATAAGACCTCAAACCATAAAGTTTATAGAAGAAAAAATAGGCAAAACTCTACATGACATACATCTCAGCAAAATCTTTAAAACAGCTTCCCCCATAGCGAAGGAAGTAAAAGAAAAGATAAACAGCTGGGACTACATCAAACTAAAAAGCTTCTGTACAGCAAAAGAGACAATAATTAAAACAAACAGACACCCTACTAATTGGAAGAAGATCTTTGCACACAATACAACTGATAAAGGACTGATAACAAAAATCTACAAAGAGCTCACACAACTCAACAAAAACAAAGTCAATCCAGTCAAAAAATGGGCAGAAGAGCTAAAAAGACACTTCTCCAAAGAAGAAAGGCATTGTGGTTTTATGTGATTTTATACTTTTAGCTTTTCCCATACTCTATAAGTTCAAAGACCTTATCTTGCAGCTACTAAATCAGAGCATGGGGGCTAGGCCTTGAGAGGTCAAATGTGGGTATGAATGTTCTCAGAGGACAGTCTGGGTTCTGTTTGTGACACTTCTAATAACCCTCCTCTCTGGGGCTCCAGATCTGAGTCCCTGAGGTCTGCACACTCTCAGTGTGCTTCATGATGTCAGTACCAGTCCCCAAGGGCTACAGGAGGTGGTGTGCAGCCCAATACACTGCCCTTGGTCTTTTTATTGGGGAGCACTGTCGCTCCTCTGCACATATTTACACAATCAAGGGTGCTTGCCTCCAAACTATTTAGCTCTGCCCTTCTCAGAAACAGAGGCAGCACTGCATAAGCCTCCTACCCGTGGTAACAGTCCCCAGGCATTTCTTTCCACCCACCTCTTGTTCCATGAAGCATGAATCTCCTCCATGTCCCTCCTGGCACAGTCTGTGCTGGTCTTTGATGTCCAAGAAGTGTTCCCGTTTTGACTGAAGTCGCAGGACTCTGTGGGTGTAGTACCCGTCTGGTTCATTTAGATGATCTTTTCAGGAATAACTCAAGAAACATCTTCTAAGATCATCTTGCTCCTGTCTTTACCTTGCTGTGCTCTTTGCCCACACCATGAGAATAGCATGTCCCTGTGCCACTGTTCTTTCACCTGGGTTCTGTAGCCTCATCTATGGGCCTAAAGTAGACTACAATGTGGTGTGCCTGTGTCTCCACCAGTCTATCTACTTTAAGTTTGCTGAGTTTTTTGGATATGTACATGAAAGCTTTTCATCAAAATTGGGAAATTTTAGCTATTATTACCACAAACATTTTTTCTTCCCCCTTGTCTGCTTTTATTCTCGTACTCCTATTACATACATATTGGTGTGTTTATATTATCCAATACTTCTCTAAGACTGATCATTTTTCATTCTTTTTTCCCTCTGTTTTTCAGATTTCATAACCTCTATTGACCTAGCTTCTAATTCATTGAACTTTTTATCCTACCAGTTCTAATCTAATATTGAGCCCCTTTATTGGATTTTTCAATTCAGTGACTTTTCAAAAGTATAAATTTTTATAATTTCAAAACCTTTATTGATATTCTCTGTTCATTGAGATATTGGTATTGTACTTTTAAAAATTCAGCACAGTTTCCTTCATCTCCTTGAACATACTTATAATGACTGTTTTCTAGTGTTTTCTGCCTCAGCCCAAAATCTGGGGTTCTAGAAAAGCAGTTTCTCCTGGCTGCTTTTTGCTGGAAATTTTACATAAATTTACATATCTATCTAAAATCTTTATCTAAATATTTAGACATTGTATCAATTCAAAATACTAGTCTCCTTTTACACTGGGATTATGGATGCTGGTTTGTCATTTATATATAGTAATTTTTCTGAAATAACTGTATAGTCTATTTATCTTGTACTGTTCAGCTTCTAATGGCCTTATTCATATTTTTACCTTGCACTTTATCTTTTAACCTGACTACATATGGGTCAACCCTGGGATATCATAAGCCACTTATTGAGTTTAAGCTCCACTTGCCAGTTGTCATTAGACGTACGTTTGGCCTAGAAGCTGCTATCGCAATTCACAGAGTTCACATTTTTTACCTCACATCAGTCAGAATCTGTTTGCTTAGATGGTCTCTTTCCAGTCATTCCTAGCAGAATACAGCTTTGAACGTGCACCCAGTCTTCTAACCTCCACGAGACCCTGTGATTATATTCTCAAGCCTGGCTCCCTAGAATTTGTCCCTATACCAGAACAGATTATTCAACCAGTGTTTGGTCAGTGAAACTTGCACTCTTGGTTCATGAATCTTCATGAGGCCTGGGAAATGTTTTCAAAGTTTCTTCATCTATATCCTAATTGTTCCTGGGTGAGCACAGCATAGCGCTTACACAGAGCCTTCCCGACTCTCAGGCTCGACATGATCTTGCACAGGTCTTCTTGACTTTCCTTTCCCTAATTCTCTCTGTTAAATTTATGATTGTGCTGCCATTTCACTTGCTGCTACTGGTATTATGGAGTTATGTGCATTCTTTTAGTTGTTCAACAACAAAATTTCCATTGTCTTCAGCAATATCCACAGAGATGAATTTCTCCATGCTCTGTTACTAATAAAGTTACTTCCTTCAGGAAAACTGCAGAAGGATTCATCCTTTTGGCCTGCCTTTCTCTTTGCACAAAACCTCTTCACAGGAGGTGGAGTGACACAATGTCCCAGAGGGACACCCTTGTTCTATGAGTGGACACGGAGGCAGCTGCTATTCTTGGCTTACCTCTCCCGGCATGGATCCAACACCTTACAAACAATGATTAGCAAGATTGTGTTCTCAGCTTCCTCCACCTAGAGTACATCTTCTACACTATGAATAGGTGGGGAATCACAATTCAGTCCTTTTGAAAAAGCTTCTGTAGCACAGGGTTGGAGGAAATGAGAATTCCCAGTGACCTGCCCATCCTGAGGTAAAAATCTTAATCCTAAACGGGGATCTGGGAGGGAGTGGTAGCTTTAGTCTTCTCGGACACATCTGCCAGGAGTAGTATACCCAAATTAATGCCTTAAAACACATCTGGGAGAAAAGAGGGAGTTGACTGTGGCTCAAAGTCAAAGACTATCACTTTTCTTACCACAATTCGGTATAGTTTCTTAAATGGATATTTCATTTGTTATATGCCCTAAAAACAAATGCCAGATTTTAAATTATTAGATATTTTAAATAATTTTCTCCAGTTAAATGGTTGCTATTGAAAGGAAACAGTCTGCCATTTTCCTTACTTCTTCCACCATTTACTCTCTCGATTATCTTTTTCTCTAAGGAAAGAAAAATATAAAATAGTTATAACTCTATCTAGTGATAGAATAAATTATAATTCCTCATCTGATGAGAGGAATTTACCTTCTTGAAGTAGGCATGTAGGTCAGTGGATAGGTAGGTAGGTAGATAAGTAGATAGACAGGCAGATAGAAAATTTTAGCCGGACAAATTGTAATTTATCTTTAGATACTTTATATCCTTTTATAACCAAATTTGCAAGAGATAGAGTCCTCTTGATAAGAAATTGAACCAGGTGAACATAACAGCAAATCATCTATATATTGGATCAAGGTAAAAGAATGAAGAAATTGCAAATTTGGGGCTTACAGTTGAGAACCTTAAAGAAATATGGGGGGATTCATTGAAGTCTTGCGGTATCAAAATCCAAATGTATTGTTGTTTTGTTCTGTGTGAAAACAAAAATATAGAACAAAAACAACTGTGACTCAGTATGAAGGTATGCTAAAGAAGTCTGAAAAGTACTCTACTCCTGTATTGAATTTGAAGGTAGAGAAGGAAGGGTAATATTTAGGCTGAAGTCCATAAGGAAACATATGCATAGTATGTGGTTTATATCCCTAAAGTCTTAGAATTACCCACATCCACTTGGACTTTTTACCTGGAGGATAGGAATGCTGTAGGGACTAGTACAAGGAGTGAAATCTGCAACAATGGTTGTAGTCCTTTTAATGATTAGAGTTTGGGGGGAGACTGGGACAAATTAAGCAAAGAGATTATGCTGTCATTTTGATGAGATCAACATTTAAATCAGTAGACTTGAGTAAAGTAAATGAGCCTCCATACTGTAGTAGGGCTCATCTAATCATAGGAAGGTCTTAAGAGACAAAAGAGTGACATTCCCCCCAAAAAGAGGAAATTTTTCCAGCAGACTACTTTCAGCTACAAACTGCGAGATCAACTCTTTCCTGGGTCTACAGCCTGCCAAACTACTTGCCAGCCTGTACTATCACATGAGCCAATTCCTTAACACACACACTTGGTTATTTTTCTCTGGAGAATTCTGGCCAATACACTATACTAGTAGCATTATTTCTCTCTGCTAAACCAAAGGTGCTAGAATGAAGTCTTTTTTTTTTTTCCTGATTGAGCAGTTTGACCTGGGTCCTAGCCAAAGCAATACAAGTCAGGCCCTGTGGCTCCCCACCACCTCACCCCCCATAAGCACAAGCATCCTCATCTGTCTGAGTTGTATTTGTGGAGAAACCTTTGAGGTTTTTTTTTCCCAGTTGTTTAACATGTAGCATCATAAGTTTGTGTGTGTAGTTTTGGTTGTTTTCTTTTTTATCAGACTATCCACAGAATGCTGAACTAATTGTTATAATCAAAGTCTGATAGACTCTTTTCTGCTTCTGATCAGCAATTTAGGTTTAAGTCCACCAACAAAAAAAAAAGTTTTTACAGTTGTCTTAGAATGTCCAACCCCCTAGCACTCCTGAAAGTGGTCTCTAATCAGTCTGTATAGTTAAAGACAGATACAGCCCCTCCCAATCAACAAATTGGACTGTTTCCCAGGAAACACTAGACGGGGACACCATTTAAAAGATGTATGGCCGGCGACGGTAACTTGCGCTCGCTCACCGACTCTCTTTAACAGGAAAACAGCAGAGTGCAAGAGACTAAACTGTATTGCTTCTTTCCAACAGATTCCTTCAACTTTCTCTCTCTCTCTCTCTCTCTCTCTCTCTCTCTCTCTCTCTCTCTCTCACACACACACACACACACACACACACACACACACACACACACGGGAAATTTTTATTAATCCTTTTTATTTTAAAAAGTTAGTATAAAGTCATAGCAAAGAAAACAACGGAACCTGATTTTTAGTAACAGCTGGAACAAACCGCGGGGGCGGCGGCAGCGGCGGGAGAAGAGATTTTAATTTAGTTGATTTTCTGTGCTTGTTGGTTGTTCGCTAGTTCTCACGGCGATGGAAGCTGCACGGTTTTTCGAAGGGGCGGAGAAGCTGCTGGAGGTTTGGTTCTCCAGACAACAATCCGACGCGAACCAAGGATCTGGAGATCTTCGCACCATTCCAAGGTCCGAGTGGGAGATACTTTTGAAGGATGTGCAATGCTCAATCATAAGTGTGACCAAAACTGACAAGCAGGAAGCTTATGTCCTCAGTGAGAGTAGCATGTTTGTTTCCAAAAGACGTTTCATTTTGAAGACATGCGGTAGCACCCTCTTGCTGAAAGCACTGGTTCCCCTGTTGAAACTTGCTAGGGATTACAGTGGGTTTGACTCAATTCAAAGCTTCTTTTATTCTCATAAGAATTTCATGAAGCCTTCTCACCAAGGGTACCCACACCGGAGTTTCCAGGAAGAAGTAGAATTTCTTACTGCAATTTTCCCAAGTGGAGCAGCTTATTGTATGGGGCGTATGAATTCTGACTGTTGGTACTTGTATACTTTGGATTCTCCAGGGAGCCAGGTCATCAGTAAGCCAGATCAAACCCTGGAGATTCTGATGAATGAGCTTGACCCAGCAGCTATGGTCCAGTTCTACGTGAAAGATGGTGTCACTGCAGAGGATGTCACACGTGAGAGTGGGATTTGTGACCTGATACCAGGTTCTGTCATTGATGCCACAATGTTCAATCCTTGTGGGTATTCAATGAATGGAATGAAGTTGGATGGAACTTACTGGACTATTCACATCACTCCACAACCAGAATTTTCTTATGTTAGCTTTGAAACAAACTTAAGTCAGACCTCCTACGATGACTTGATCAGAAAAGTTGTGGAAGTCTTCAAGCCAGGGAAATTTGTGACCACCCTGTTTGTAAATCAGAGTTCTAAATGTTGCACAGTGCTTTCTCCACCCCAGATTGAAGGTTTTGTATGTCTTGACTGCCAGAGTGCTGTGTTCAATGTTTACAATTTCGTTTTTACCAGTTTTGTTAAGAAGAAGCAACAATAGCAGAGTTGATCAAGAAAAATTAAGTAAAGATGCAAAAAGAGAACCCACATAGAAGAAAGTGGTGGCTGCTTTTAGGTAATTCCAGGGGCCATGATTTCCATAACCACCACCTCGGAGTTGCAGAAAGCCCTAGATGCAACGAGAGTGTAGTCAATTTGAACAGTGTGTGTTATTCTGTCAAGGAGTTAGCCATCTTGCATGAATGCTCTCTTCTGTGTTTAGGTATCCTGTGCTACTCTTGCTGTGAAATTGAAGTGCACATAGAAAAAGCTGCTTACTATATGAAAATTTACAACACTTGTGAAAACAACTCAATTTGGTTTATGCACAGTGTAATATATCTAGGTATCATCCAAAATTCCCCACGACCAGGCTTTCGTCCTCATTAGGTGTCTGTCTCAGCCTAACCATCAGGGAGTTATTCTATTAAATTGATGCAAGGATTACATCATTGCCTCCCTTACTAGAACATATTCTCTACTAATGTTATTGAAACCAATTTCTACTTCATACAGATTTTTTTGCAACTGCAATTAAAGTTTTTCTTCCACAAAATAAGATGCTCTTCTTTCTCTAGGGCTTTAGCATGTGCAGAAGGGGTGTCAGGTCTATCAAGATCAACTAAATCTTCATTGACAGTGACCTCTACAGCCCTGTCAAAGCAGGTTCTGGCTTGCCAGTTAGCTAATGGGAAATCTCAGGTTTTTCCAAGTAATTGGGGGCAAATTCCAACTGCTAAGGTTACTGTGACTTTTCATCTGTTTTGGGGTCTTTAAGACATTCTTTTGGGGACTAAAAGCACAAAGAGTGTGATGACAAAAATAAAGGTTTTTTTCCAGCTTTGTATCAAAGATTAAAGCTATGAATGAAAAGATTGATGGAATTTGCTACATAAAATATACATAAACCTGAAAGTCACAGATATAATTAAAAAATCAAAGTCCAAGGAAAGTTTCTGCAATGTATGTGATAGAATGTGGGTCAAAATCTTCACATATAACTGTTAAAATCAATAATTATTTTTTAAATAAATAAATGCTGGTAAGAGTATATAAAGCCAAGAATTCTCATAGAATGCTGTTGGCAAATCAAATTTTTTCTTGCAATGTGCAACAGGAGTGTTAAAAGTGTTTGCATCTTTCAATTCAGTATTTCTTCTGAAAATCTATCACAAATGATGAAATACATAGTACAAAAATATTTTTCCATGTTATGGCAGTATAATCTTTGAGGAATATATGAATATGCATTCCTCCTATACATCTCCTTGAGTGGATTTCACTAGAAATTACTAGTGTGAGAGTTCCACCAGAAAACAGAAAAAGATAAGTAAGTAGATATCTGCTATAAATACATTTAAAGACTACCTGTTGTCACACTCTGTCTTGTGGCTTCAAAATCTTTAGCTCATACACACAGCATGGTGAACAATGGAGATACCAAAAGGAGTAATAAGATGATCTCTAAAACTGGCAGGCACCAGGTAAGATCCTATTGGGTGATTTATGCTGGCCACCACCCCATCAAGCAGATGGTATCCCTGCCTTCATATTGTGCCTTTGGAAACCGAGGCACACAGAGGAGTCAAGTATCAAGGGACTCAGGGCCCCTTAAAAAGGGGTCCTAATGTCTAGGACTCAGGTCTGTCAGATGCTAGTTTACACACTGTTTTGCAGGATGCCTTCCTTCCCCCAATACAAGAGTGAAAAATAAAAGACTCACAGGGAAGAGGGTAAAACAGTCAGCAAGTTTTTTTTATAGTATAATAATATAGCCGTTGCCCCATAATAAAGTGCCAAGTAGAAGAGGAAAAAAGCAATGTAAGAATTCATTCATGTAGCACCGTTGAGTATTATAAAAAGATGAAATACATTTACAAAGAAAAGCATTGGGATGAAATTAGGTATTTGTTTATTTAATCAACATATATATATACACACACACATATGTATGTATATATATATATACAGATATATATAGATACACACAGAGAGAAAGAGAGAGAATACAATAGGTACTGATATTTTTTTATGTGCTGAAAAAACAATGGGAGGGGCAAAAACAATGCAAAACAAAAATAACTCGTGTCCTTGGGAAGGTTACATTATGATATTTACCTTTCAAAAAATTATTTATTTTCTTGACATCGTTGTTAATTTTTGGACACTATTTGATTTCTCCCCTCAGGTGTAGTCCCCGTAATTCTCCCACCACCTTATCATCAGTGAACCGTCACCATAGTCACCATAGTCCCTTGTATGCTTCCTCCCGCCCCCTCATCCTCCCCCCATCCTCATCCCCCAGTTTGGACCCCTGTCCCTCCACCTCCCTTGCTGGATGCCTCAGATCCTCAGCGAAGGATATTTACCTTTGAAATGGAAGCCACAAGTGACTTCTGCTTTACATCTCAGATATTACTTTTTCACTTTTATTAAATTTTTATCAAAATGTATCCATGTACCATATTTTTACAAAAAGCATATAATTTCAGGACTACAACAAGTACTCCTAAACCAATGCACGAGCTTGCCCTCACCCTCCACCAACGCTCCAGCGCCCACTCCCCATCACATTACCCTCTCTATCCCCTCCTCACTGCCCCGCCTCCTCCTCTCTGGTAGTCACCACATTTTCCAGAGTCGTTGTTTTCATTCTTTTAAACTATCTTAGGGAGAAAAATGAATGGGGAAAAAATTTAAGTCTTTTTCAAGAAATTTTTACGATGGGAGGTAACTAAAACTCTGAATTTTAAAAGCGAGATGTTTTAGTCACGACGCACTCATGCTTCGCCTGTTTAAAGGGCACCTTTATGAATGAAAAATCTGTAAGGAAATTTGTCAGGAAATGTTATTAGTGATCATTGCAGGCTAATGGGATTGTGGATAAGATTAGCTTTCTTTATTACACTTTATTGGTCTTCCAGATTTTGTAAACTGAGGTTGAGTGACTTCCTTAACGACAGAATATATTTTATCGTACATAAAGCCAGGCCCATAAAATCCAGGACAACGTGGGGAAATACCATGACACCATTCAGAAAAGCAGAAATACAAGTTCATAGAGAAAGTAATTTGAAAAGCAAAAACGGTTTTGACCCTGAGCAGTGAGTTTTCACAAGGGACCCACTGTAGGAAGTACTTTCAGCCTTAGGACCTGTCTAACCCGCAAAGATTTGGAAAAACACCAACTCTTAGGAAGGAAAAGGTTCCACGACATTTTTTTCAAGCACGAAGGGCGGGGGAAGGCGGCAGCAGTGTGACTGGACGGTGCAACACTGCCATCTACAGGCAATGGAGACAAATCTCCACCAGCCCCGAAAGAAAAATCTGTGATTTACTGATTTTCCGCCAACGGTTCTGAAGACCATGGCTAAAGAAGTCGACTGGGATGAAGGTGAGGCGCAAACAATGGGAGGGAACCCGCCGAAGAGGCCCTGACGAACTTTCTCCGGCTCGAAAGCCCTCGGTTCCTGCCATCGGAACCATAGCAACGATGACAAGCACCCTGGGCGCTAGGGAAAGACGCACCTGGGAGGCGGGACTGCGCTAGGATTGGCGGGTTCTGAGCCTGCGCGCTGACTTCCAGTGAACTTGGCCAGTCTTTTTGCTTGCGTTTCCTGGACTTTTACTTCCCGATCACATCGTGAACTGTCTGCTAAGGGATGGGAGCGATGGTGTCTAGGTGCTGTAGCCCGACTACCCCAGTGGCCCCCGCCTACCACGTGTGGGCCCTGTTCCTATCCCGTTGTCATTCTTCTCCCGCCACCTGCAGCCTGTGAACACCCCAGGCCAGCGGGAGGCGCACTGCCCTCCTCTCAGCCGCCAGAGCTTTGATCCCGCCTAGAGACCTCAGAGCCCAAGACACTGAGCCGCCGACCTGGAGCCTCTTGACCTCGGGAAGGGTTCCTCCTCCCCACCGCAGCACCCCCTACCCACACCCTCGTCCTGGGTATCAGGAAAGCCTTCACCCCACTTCTGGCATTCCACTTTCTCATCACCTCCAACACCAGGTCCTGCACTTCCAGCTTCCTCCCTCTAGTGCTCCTGCATACACAGGGAAATAACCTCCTGGAAACCACGGACCCCACCACAACCTTCCTCAAATTCACTGGGCCTTTCCTGACCTGGCTTAGCCAAGCCTATAAGCTCTCTTCAAGCACACCTTTTGCACCTTTCTCCTCCTCCCTATTCTTCTGCAATAGTCCAATAACAAACTCTGCTCTCTCCACACTTGTACCTTCACTCTCCTCTACCTGTACTAGGCTTCCACAAGCACCATCGCTCTTGACATTAAATGATAATCCATTGAGAAAGGAAGAGAGACAGGAATTCTTCCCACTTCCCAACACACTGAATCTGCCCATTTACTCCCCTCTCTCTTCCTCTCTCTTCCTCTCTCTCTCCCCATTTAGGCCAAGTCCTTCTCCAGGATCCCATGCCCATCTTCTCAAGTTGGCCTTTGCATTGATCACTCCTTTGTCCCTAATTGTCACTGTCCCCATTTTTCCAGAATCATTCGCTTATCCACAAACATGCTTGTATTTCTGATCCTTTATGCAAAATGAACTAAAACATAAGGCATCCCTTCTCACATATATCTCCAAGATACTGCCACATTTCCCTGATGCGCCAAACAGCAAGTCTGTCTCCCCTTGTACTATAACCATTCTCCTGCTAACCACCCCAACTGAGCTTCTACCAGCCTGCCCCCCCCCAGAAAAAACTAATTTTCTCAAGGGCAACGATGACCTTCATATTGCCTATTGCATGTCATGTTCAACTTAAGTCTCTCAGATGCCTTTGGTACATTTGACAACTGCCCCTCCCTTCTTTCTTCCCTCCCTCCCTTCATTCACTTAATTTTTATATATTTTTTAGTTTTTTTAAGATTTATTTATTTATCCATACAAGAACTGGGGTGTAGGCCAGAGGTGTGGGGTGGTGAGACAATTCACCAGAGACAGACTGGGGAGCAGAACAGGCGGACTGACTGAAATACACTGCCGAGGGGAGCAGCGGGCGAGGCAGGAGAGGTCTGCTGCACCATGTGGGAAGCTCCCTGGCCGGGGATCGAACTCGTGCTGCAGTGGCTGCCGATAGCTACATAGTGCTGAGACTTAACGCGTTGTGCCACCGGGGAGGCCCATTCACTTAATTTTTAGTTTGTGGATATTTGACAATATTCTCCCCAGGTTAGTAGGTTTTTTTCCTAAAAAGAAAATTCAAATGCTAAAGGCTTCCATTTGTGGTCTGGATATACTACCCTTAGAGAAACAACCTCTGAGCCACCAGTCCTATGGGACTGCAGCAGCCTCTGCCCCTGTCCACAGCCACCCTGCTCTGGGACTTCACACTCTAGCTGACAAGTGGACTCCTTGCCAGCTGGGCCTTGGAGGCATCTTTAATGCCTGATCAGGAGCCCCTCCTCCGAGCTGCACCAAGCCATGCAGCTGGGTACCCATTGGCATTCATGGCCAGCTAGATGGCAAAGGTGGAGCTTTCTGCTCTAAACTCTGACTTCCTAAATGAGAGTTGTTGGGAATGAGAGCAAACTGGAGCCACCACTGGGACTTTATGAGGGAGCACAAGAGAACTGATTCCCTCCCCCCCACCCCCACAGCTCTGGTTCCTACTTCTCCTTGGTTCTGATTTCTGCTTAGCAGACAGGACAGAAGGCCTCTTCTCCACCTGTCACTCCCACTTGCATGCAGGCTTCTGCTCAGTTCATGCTATCTGGGGTAGGTCAGAGTGCATCCCACCATGTGCCGACCTAAAAATTCTCCTCTCCTCTCTCCCCTCCCCTCCCCTCTCCTTGCCTCTTCTCTCCTTTCCTCTCCTGTCCCTCTCCTTGCTCTCCATGTCAATAAATCATTTTGTTGTTGTTTCTCTCTGTGTGTCCTGCATTCTTAAGCACACGAGTGAGGATTCACCAACTAAGCCATCACCAGTCCCCTACGGTTTAGCTCATTTCATTCTGAGAAGTCTTATGTCACCAAGGACAACAAAACAATGTTCTGCTCCAGTCTAAGGGGAATAGGAACACACAGGAGCAATGGCAGGTGGAGGTAAGCTTCTTACGTCTGTTTCCCCACTATGTGCCTCACTGGAGATGAGCAAGATATGTCAGAGACGTGAAGGAGAGGAGTTTGCCCTCATTAATATTTGCAGATCAGAGACATCCACTTTGCAGGATGACCCAGAAGCCTCTTTGGATGGAGGGATTACAGCCTTCGGGAATTTAGCTTTCTGGAGGGGATCTTGGTTCCTTTATGTGGGGGTAAGACCCAAGGAGACTGCATTCCAGGAGGGGTGGGTGGGTGTGTGCGGGGGAGGGGAATGTGAACCCTGGCTGATTCCAGAGTAGTCCTTCCCACATGAATGAAGTCTAAGCAGACAAGGGAGCAGAGTGAGAGTCCAATCTGAGGCTTTGGAGTGGGTATCTACGCTCAGGAGCAGAATGGAGGATAAGGCCCAAAGTCAGAGGGGTCGTCATATGCTAGCAGAAGTGAGCAGAGGCTGTGTCAGCCAAGGAGCACCAGGTCTCGACCAAGAGGAGAGGAGACAAAAGTGCAGGTTACTCTAGCTGTGGCATGGGTGCTGCAGGGCTGCATCACCTGTGCAACGTGGGAAACAAGAGTCATGCTTCCCACAGAGGCCACAAAAGACACCAGGAGCAACATAAGAGCTTTACAGACGGCCTTCCCACATCACACAGGAGACTTGTAAAACATCAGACCCCTCTTCCCTTCTGGGAAAGGAAGAGAGGCTTGGAGTGGAAATTGGAGACACTGAGCATTTCCACCTAAACAGACTGAGCACTGATTCAAATGAAATACTCACATAATAGCATCAGATTACACCTACCAGATTTGGACACAAGTTCAGGGGATTTTTGTCACCCCTTACTCTCCAGTTCAGAGTGGGCATTCGTGACAAAAAGCAGATAGGCCAGACAGAATAAATTAAGCCAAGTGCCCATGCAATCAGGAGCATGAGTGAGTCTGTGATTTCAGCAAACCTTCCCCCCAGGGCCTCCTCTGCTCACCATCTAATTAGCCCATGTTAGAGGAGACTGCGCCATTCTTGCCTTGTCTCCTCCTTTAACCCAAGACAATGTCCAGCATCCCATAAATGGAACCCCAAAATAGAATAAAAGAAGTGGACAACAGACACACAGACAGAATAAGTGGATGGATCGACAGACAGAACACAGTGATGGAATGGAAGGAGTTGTCACTGAGGTGAGCAGGTTCTCCTCAATGTCATTACTACCCTCCACAAGTGATGCCAGGCTCTGTTCTTTATTTTTTAAAATGGTACCATTTTTTACTGAGGTAATGCTTTTCCATACTATATGATTTAAAGCTACAGGTTCACACCTTTCAGATGTATGTTACCACACCACACCCACCACCAAGTCACCATTAAGCCTCTGCCATAGGCCATCTGGTCTCCTTCCTCCTCTGGTGGCTTCAACTCTACAGTCAGATTTCTAGAGCTTCTTTTGGTTTAGTTTAGTCTGTTCTTTTGTTTTGTTTCCTTATATTCCATATATGAGTGAAATCATCTGGTATTTGCCTTTCTCCTGATTTATTTCTCTTGGCATCATCCCCTCCAGTTCCATCCATGTTGTCACAATGGCTGATTAGTATTCTTATGGCTGTGGGTGTGGGTGTGGGTGTGGGTGTGGGTGCATGTGTGTAATCTTCTCAATTCACTAAGGCACCAAGGTTGTTTCCAAAACGTGGCTATCATAAATGGATCTGCAGTGAACATAGGAGTGCATGTATCACGTTGAATTAGTGTTTTTGCATTCTTCATGTATATACCTAGGAATAGAATCATTGGATCATATGGAAAATCTATTTTTATATTTGAGAAACCTCCATATTATTTTCCATAGGGGCTATACTGTCTAGTGCCATCAGTAGTGTACCAGGGTTCCTTTTTCTCCACACCCTCACCCAAAATTGTTGTTTCTGCTCCCTTATATATGGGTCATTGTTACAGGTATGAAGAGGTATCTCATTGTGCATTGTGCATTTCCCTGATAAGTGATGTTGAACATTTTTTCTTGTGCCTATTGGCCATCTGTATATATACTTTGAATAAGTACATATTTAGTTCTGCCAATTTTTTTTGGTTGACAATTTATTAAACATGCTACATTTGTACCTTATTCTGTGTTGTTTTTTTTTTAATCATTCACACATGAACTTAGTAAAAATATACTATCTGGAAAACCAAATAAAAACAACACATTTTACACACATATTAGATAAACTACGGGAAATGTTAGGAAATTTTTGATGAAGGTAAATGAAACAAGAGATGGTGTGATTTATTAATTTTAACACCATACCATAACCTCAAAAGTGTTAGTTGTTGAAATGTGCATGCAGAAGTGTCTATTAACAAAATTTTAATGGTGTTCAAGAAAGAGGACAAAGTGAATTATTATTTTTCATTTACAAATTTACTTGTCTAAATCCATTCTGTATGCACTTTCTCTCTTACTAAGAGTATTAGTTGTGCAGACTGCTGAGGCAAAAATTAATTCCTATAAAAATAAAGTCTATTTCCAAAATATGTGGAGTGATAATTTTAAGTAAGTTTTACTTCAGAACTGGTTGAAAGTGAACACAGTTGAATGACAGATACCTTAACTTCTGCAAATGTAGGTCGTTTTTCCCTTCTGAAAAAAAATACATTTTCAGGGCATGGAATATAAAATTGCATATGATGCAAAGAAGTTTGTAAATTCTTTATATTCCCAGCTGTTGAAACAATATTTTTGAGGGCTGAAGTTACTTCAAGCAATGAAAATACAGCCAGCTGTTAAGCAGATATAATGCTACACTAATTGAGTATGTGTCCATTTCTCTTTCAGTACTTTGTTCTCTTCCAGAAATTCTAGATGTCTATTTAGTTTGATTACACTAGTCAACAAATTTTTACGAAGTAATGTTACTGAAATAAAATTAGTCATTCCCTATCAATTTGTATGTGCTCAATACGAATATGACAGTCACATTCTAATTTTGGCTCTAGTTTTCTTGTAATCTGCAATAAATTGATGTTTACATCACAAAATGCATGCCAATAGTAATAGGCCTACGGTTAATATCTGTAAAAAATCAAGTCATAGACTACTTCTTAGACTTCTTCACTTGTCTCTTGTATAGCTGTCCAGGAGCATCTCTGGGGAGTGCCCAGCAGTAGTCAGCCAGCATTGTAGTGGACCATTTTCCCTGGTATCTTTGTTCCATTGATGCAATATCTTTTTTTTTAATATATATTTTATTGTTATTTATACCTTTTACATTTTGTATTCCCCTTGAGTAGCCCACCACCAATTCACCCATGATCCATCTCGGTGGTCCCTTGTGTCCATTTCTACTCCATTTTGTGCCCTTATCCTTCCCCTTCCTCCTGCCCCCCCCCCAAGTGTCTCTCTCCTATTTGGTTTCCCTATAGCCCTGTTATAAATGAAACCATTTGATATTTTTCTCTTTCTTTCTGGCTTGTTTCGTTGAGTATGGTCCCCTCTAATTCCATCCATGTCACTGCAAATTGCATGTGTTTATCTTCTTTGAACGCTGAATAGTATTCCATTGTGTATATGTACCACATCTTCTGGATCCAATCATCTATTTTTGGACATCTGGGTTGCTTCCATACCTTTGCTATTGTGAACAGTGCTGCAATGAACATACGGGTGCATGTATCCTTTTGGATTAGTGTTTTTGTGTCCTTTGGGTAGATTCCCAAAAGTGGTATTGCTGGGTCGTATGGAAGCTCCAATGTTTAGCAGTTTGAGGAATCGCCATACAGCTTTCCATAGTGGTTGGACCAATTCACATTCCCACCAGCAGTGTAGAAGAGTTCCTTTTTCTCCACATCCTTTCCAGCATTTGTTGATGCCTATATTTTTAATGATGCGATATCTTGATGAAAACGTTCACCATTTCATCACTAACCATACCACAGTTTTCAGGGAAGAAATCCAGATGGGAATGAAGAAAGTGGATCTTTAGAGACATATTGCAGCCAAGTTTCTGATACTGCATCAGCATGTCTTCTACTAGTTCCTTGTAGTTTTCTGCCCTAACATTCCCAAGAAAGTTTGTAGACACTAGGCAAAAAGCATTCCATGCTTGTTTCGCATCACCCTGCAGCAAGTTGTCGAACCCGTCATCTTTGAAGAGCTCTCGAATCTGAAGACCCACAAAAACTCTCTCTTTAATCTTTGCTTTGCTGAGTCGAGGAAATTTTTCATGCAGGTATCGGAAAGCTGGCAAGGTCCGGTCCAGGGCTTTCACGAAAGTCTTCATCAAACCTAGTTTGATGTGAAGGAGTGGTAGAAGGATTTTGTGAGCCTCGACCAGAGCTGGGTGCTGGATATTCTTCTCTCCAACTGCTATATTTTGTCTGCGAGTCCATTCCTTCTGCAAGTAGTGCAATTCACTTGCTCAGCTATCCCACTCACATAAGAAACACATGTATTTTGTATATCCCTGCTGCAGTCCCATTAAAAGGGCAACTAGCTTCAAATCACCACAGACGTTCCAGCTGTACTTGTAATACTCAACAGAATTCACTAGCTGCTTTAAGTTATCGTATGTCTCTTTCATGTGGACAGCATGCACTACTGGAATAGATTGAAGACGGTTTCCATTGTGCAAAAGCACAATATTAAGAATCAGTTTCGAAGAGCCTAGAAATAGTCTCCATTCTTGTGGGTCGTGAGTGATTTCTAAGGCATTCATGAGGCCCTCAATATCGGAACAGAATACTAGAGTACTTTCCTTTCTGAAGAAGGCTCCAACTGCTGGTGGCGCTTACGATAGAAAGTAATTGTGACATCTTCTTCTAGAAGATTCCATTGTTGGAGTCTTGACCCTAGCAATTCTGCCTTGTTCTTGGATAAACCCAAATCATGAACCAGGTCATTTAGTTCTTCCTGTGTTAGTCTGTGTGGGGTTGATGATGCACCACAGTGAAAATCTGGATCACTGCATGCTGATGGAACAGGAAAAGAACAGGTCGGCTCACCCCTGTCCTCATCAGATGAATCAAGAGAATATTCTGCTGGAGGTTCTGGAATAGGAAGTCCCTCACCATGTGGAACTGGTCTCAATGCAGACGGAATGTTTGGGTAGACTATTCTCGAGTTCTTTTGCTTCATCATTCTGCCGGGAAGAGGAGGAACCAAGCAGAAGTCTTTTATGTGGTTGCTTGGCTCTCTCCACACCATAGGGACTGCAAACGACATTGATGGTCCTTTGCCATTGAACCACTGTGAAAGCTGCGTTGTACATGTAGCACATTATATATGCGGGGCCCAACGCTTGTCTTGGTCACCAACCTTGCATCCGAAGTCAAGATGATAAGCCTTCTTCACTTGAGAAGTGATACTTTTCTTCTGATTGGCAAATGTCACTTCCCCACAAAGAGAGCAGAAATTGTCCACGTTATTAACACACTTTTGAGGCATTATTGTTCAATATTGTGCCTAAATGGATAAAATAACAGTTCTATGAAACAGTAGCTGAAACTGTCTCCCACAAAGTCTGAAATATTTTCACTGCTCAACCTTTCCAACAGGGCTTTCTAGAGTGCACTGCTGACGTCAGCTTACTTCAGCAGCTGCCTGGCAGTAGTATTGCATTGGGTCAGAAAATGATGCCATCAACCCTGGATGGTGTGTGCATGATGGTATTATGCAATGCGATGCAATATTACCTCATTCTAGGCTGAATTAGGATGTTGTTGCAGTCCTACTGGATAAATTTACACGGTGAAACATATAAAATGAATTATATGAAATACCTTCAAAACAAGAGCTAATAAAAAATTTCCAGGGTTATATTCATGTTCAGCACACCAAGACACTACAGATTAGGGACTTTTTAAGTCAGTAAGGATCTCAATGTTGACTAGTGTTATCTACCCTCTTAACGAAACTGCGTTTACAACGGGCAAGTCATCCCAAGTTCCTTCAATTGTTTCATCTGTATTTGAAATGCTTGAAGTTGTCATGATGAGGATTAGAAATAGCAGCAACACACCTGCCATGCAAAATGGGTTTTTCACGAAGTACTGCTATTTCGTTTCGTCTTCTCACATTGTATTCATATGCAGAAATGGGTACTTGGAAGCTTGAAGTTTTATCTCTTTGGGTGAAATCTGATCTGCACTACATGGAGTCAGTTTTGACCAGCTGTCCACTCTGGCAAAAAGTATTTTCATTCATAGAACATTCATTTTTAGCCTTCCAACTGCATGGATTTCTTCATTTTAAGGGATTAGAAAAGATATTTCTAAATACAGAAAGTTTAGTGGTCTTCCTCTTGCCCTAAGTACCCAAGGGGATGTTTTTAGTGTCAGAGGTTTAAAAAGAGTCAACTGATTCAGTTAAGTCAGTCTGTGCTCTTGACTATGAACATCTTCATTACTTCCTGTGACCATCCTCTCTGAAACTTGCACGGTCATAGTAACATTGGAACTCCTTGAATTCCTAGTTCCTGGTCAGCATTTGGTGGTGATACCACTAATATTTCTGGTATCCTCATTCACTGACTAGTACCTTCAACGTATTCTGTTTCATATTTAATTTGATTGATTTGCACCATTCCAGCTGCAGATTGATTCTCACTATTAAATGTGTATCAACTACTGCTTGCTATTTGACACTATCTACTTCTGTGTTTCAAATGTGTATAGGCTGGATTTAAAGCCACATTTTTACCCCTCAGCTCACTGGAGGGTCCCAGTAAGAGCTACCACTGCCAGCTCATCAGAGAGGTCCAGTGAGTGCTTTCAGTAGTTATTGACTTAGAGCATCCAGGTGCCCTCACAAAGCACAGGCAGAACATCCCAAAGCAGGCTAGGAGAACAGCCCTATTTTTGGATTGGGTTATTTGTTTTCTTCTTGAGTTAAATGAGTTCTTTGTAGATCTTGGACATTAGCCCCTTGATTGTTGAATGTATGATGAGTAGATATTTTCTCCCATTTGGTATGGTGTCATTGTGTTTCAATGATAGTTTCTTTCGCCTTACAGAAGTTTTTTTTTTTTGTTTGTTTGTTTGATGTCATCCCATTTGTTTATTTTTGTTTTCCTTGCCATTGGTGTCAAGTCCCCAAAGACATCACTGAAACCAGTACTATGGATTGTGTTGCTTATTTTTTTTCTATGTATTTTATAGGTTCCAGTCTCATCCAAGCCTTTAATCCATTTTGAGTTATTCTTTGTGTGGTGTGAGTTAATAATCCAATTTCATTCTTTCGCATATGGCTGTCCAGTTTTCTGAACACCATTTGTTGAAGAGACTTTCCTTTCTCCATTGACTCCTTTGCCATAGATTAACTGTCATGTAAGTATGAGTTTATTTCTGGCATTCGGTTTGATTCTGTTGGTCTGTTTGTCTAATTTTATCCCAGTTTCACAGTGTTTTGATTACTAAAGCTTTCTATCAGTACAGTTTGAAGTCTGGGTTTGTCATGATTGCTTTGGCTGCTCTAGGTCTTTTACGGTTCCATTATAAATTTCAATGATCTATTTCTTTGAAGAATACCATTGATATTTTAATCGGGATTGCATTGAATCTGTATATTGCTTTGGGTAGTATGGCCATGAACAGGGAATATCTTTTCATGTCTTTCTACCTTAATGTTTTACAGGTTTTATTACAGGGATTTCACCTCCTTTCTGATACTATTGTTTTGTGGTTTTTTTTTATAATATATTTTTATTGTTATTTATGTCTTTTACATTTTGCATTCCCCTTGGGTAGCCCACCACCAATTCACCCGTGATCCATCTCCATGGTCCCTTGTGTTCTTTTCTATTCCATTTTGTGCCCTTTCCCTTCCCTCCCTCCGGCTCCTTCCTCCCCTCCTCCCCCCCCCACTGATTGTCTCTCTCCCACCCGGCCTCCCTATAGTCCTGTTATAAGTGAAACCATTCGATATTTTTCTCTTTCTTTCTGGCTTATTTCACTGAGTATGATCCCCTCTAATTCCATCCATGTCGCTGCAAATTGCATGTGTTTATCTTCTTTCCATGCTGAATAGTACTCCA
>PVIJ01020614.1:0-15265 GCA_004024925.1 Scalopus aquaticus | reverse complement strand
TTCTTTTAATTCATCCTTGTGTAAACTCCATGGGCTATATTTTATTGTCTTCATCATAGAACTGAAAATATGAAGACTCAAGAAGTTTAAATGACAAACTCTAAGTCTCAGTAGGAGCACATGACAATAAGCTTAACCTTATAATGACCTACAGTAGAGATATATAAATGCACTGTTTAAGTAACAAGTATTTATTGAGTCCTACTATGTTCCAGGCATGTTCTAGATGCTGAAGACACATGGGTGATTAAAATAGACAAATTTTTTGTCCTCAAGGTGCTGTGGCTATCCACACTGACATGAGGACTGAGCTACCATATTATGATAAGTGGGAGGAGCAAGGGAACTCATAGTCCTGTTATGTATAAGATGGTCTATTCAGCCATTCGTTCAACTAGTAGTTATGGAGCAACAACTCTTGGCAAGGCATTTATTGGGCCCTTCTCTGGGCTCCAATTCTCTCAAGGCCAGAAACTGTTTTCTTCAGTTTCCCTATTGACAGTCCAGCCCAGGGCAGATACAGAACAGGTGCATTAGAAATGTTTGTGAGCAAATAAAAGTATGATAAGTAAGACATCAGGTTTTGGTACAAGATACTTTCTTCTCCTCCAAAATGGAAGCATCTTTAAAAATTTTTATTATAACTGTAATATTCTTTAAAAAAACTGAAATCATTTAGAAATACAGAAAGTGATGTTCCTCCACCCACCAAGTAACCCCATCCCTTAGAACACATTCTTGATCCTTTTATGTACAATTTCCAGACTCCTAACCATAACCCCCCAAAAAGACCTCCCTCATTATTCTCAGTACCTTATCCATTCACTTTATAGACTTAGCAAATTAAAGACTGATTTTTTGGATTATTTGTTCACTGTTCATATCACCCCACAAGAATATAAGCTCTACACCTAAAAATAAAAATAGCAACTGCATTTGGAAACTGAGATAAAGGGTTCTTTTTTCAACTAAGGAATAACAAAGATATTTCTAATTCTCCCTCTTTGTGTCCATCAGCCACGCCCTGCCCAAAAGTATGCCCCTTCAAAACTCTGGGTCTTTTGTGTCCTTGGTTTTCTGAAACTCTGTCCAGGGTACCCCACTTTTATAACTATTTCAAGAGTCCATGGATCAGATTCCCTGCACCTAGAATTCTAGAAGTAGTTTGAGGTTAGCAAATGACTAACCAAAGCCTCAAGCTTTTGTCCTGCAGTGTCCCTGCCTAAGACTGGGGCCCCCAGATCTCCAGAACACGAATGAGTGTTGCAGGTACCGATAACTGTGATTCCAGGAGATGCATGGATATGTGTTTGCTAAAGATGTGAGAGCAAAAGCAATTAAAAAGGCATTAGTTGTGCTTTTGTGTCAACTTATGTTCTTAAAACTAATTATTTGTTCATTAAGGATCCTAGTCTTTATCAAATTTTTGCCACATGGAAGTAGCTGATGAACTTGACTTGTGGGTAGGAAATAAAAAACTTAGCAAAAGCAAAATATGCTTCATAATTACAAATCGACTTGATTTCTGAGGTAATCAGGGCCAGCCCTTTTATTGAGACCTATAAACTCTGAGGTTAGAGATGAAAAATAGATAATTCGTGGTTTGCTTGTCAGCTCTTTGTGGTGTGAAAATTAACCAAAAGCTTTATCATCTTGACTTCTGCATGTTTCTTCTTGAAATGTTTCCAATTTTAGACCTTTGACTATTCTTGAAAGGTAAGATCAAAAACTATAGATTAATCATAGGGGTTCATTTCTCCTCTCAACTGAGATCACATTTAAATCAAAGTAAAAGACCTATAAATGGTATAAATCCACACGATAAAGAAAACAAAAGGAGCGCCATCAAAAACACAAGAAATATAAATAAATTTCTGGAAGCTGGAAAGTGGGTGAATGGGAGCTAACAGGAGACGCCAAGGAGGACACCACCCCTGACAGCATACCGGGAAATAGCCACAACACAGGAAGCACCTGATCTCCAGAGCCCTGTAGTGGAGACTCAGACATTTCACGTAAAAATGGAAATGAGGGCCTCCCCGGTGGCGCAGCGGTTGAGCGCTGCGCTGTGGAGCTGTCGGCAGCAGCGATGCGAGTTCGACACCCAGCCAGGGAGATTCCCACATGGTGCTGCAGACCTCTCCTGCCTTGCCCGCTGCTCCCCTCAGCAGTGGATTTCTGATCTGCCTGTTCTGCTCCCCACTCTGTCTCTGGTGAACCCTCTCGCCGCCCCACACCTCTGGCCGGTACCCCAGCTTGTATGTATAAATAAAATAAATATTTTTTAAAAAATGGAAATGAGATCTGGAGCTCAAACCAGGAAGACTGAGTTGATTATCTATGTACTGAAACTGACCCCCCCACTGAGCTAAAGCTTAGTAGTCAGATCCATATGCCTACGTAAAATACTGGAGGCCCATTTATTAGTTATCTATTGTTACATGACATTGCCCCCAAATTTACCCATCCACAGCAATAAATATTTATTATCTTTCATTTATGTAGATTAAAAATTCAAAAGTAGATTGACTGAGTGGTTCTGGCTCAGGGGCCCTCACAACATTGCAGGGAAGATGTCATCTGAATCCATAGTGAAGGCTGGAGGATCTGCTTCCAAGGTGACTTCCTCACACGGTTGTTAGCTGGAGGTCTCAGCCCCTCCTCACCACCCAGACCTCGCCTCAGGCTGCTTGAGTGTCCTCATGACATGGCCACTGGCTTACTCCAAGAGACAAAATAAAAAGGAATGTGAAATGCCATTGATGACCTATTAGTCTCCACATTGAGGTTTTCCATGCTTTCTTTTTGTGTTTGATTGATAGTTTGATGTCATTGTGATCAGAGATGATGTATGATATGATTTCACTCTTCTTGAATTTCTTGACACTGATTTTGTGACAACCTGTAGCCTATCCTGGATAATGCTCCATGTGCACTGGAGAAGAATGTGTACTTGCTTGGAGCTCCCTATAAATGTCTACTAAGTCCATCTGGTCTAATTTTTCATTTAAGGCTGTTGTTTCCTTGTCAATTTTCTGTCTGCCCCTTAATATAAGTGGGATGTTGAGTTCCCTACTATAATTGTGTTGCTGTCAATATCTGTTCTGGTTTTTTTAGTAGTGGTTTTATATATTTTGATGCTCCTTCATTTGATGCATCTGTATTGATTAATAGTGTCTCCTAATACATTATTCCTTTAATCATTATATATTCCTAGAGTACTTAACACTTTGTGGTCTGCTCACTTATTAGTACGTGTTTTTGTCACCAGTATCAGGTGACCGCTCACGTATTAATACGTGTTCATCTAGTCTCCGGTTTTTCACACCACAGTGGATTTATTTGGAAATATTAGGAGCTATTTCTTTGATCATACTCAGTCTAGAAGCTTTACACATCGTTTTGATGAAAGTGTAAGGTGTTTTATGAGAGATATTACAGTTTTTTTAATATCCAGTAGTTTAGGAGTTGTGTTTTATTGAATGTTTATACCATTCATGCGGTGGCACAGAAATGGCTGGCCCCAAGGGCTGGTAAATTTAAAGGGCACCAGCACACAAAGTGTTAAGCAACTATGTAGAGCTTCTTTGAAGATAAATACAAGTTCTCTAAATATAAATTGTCAACCCCAACACCCGTTACTTAAGAAAAAGCCCTTTAGAGTAAAAGATCAACAATATTAAAGAGGGAAACTGACCCCTAAGGGATTAGAAATAATTCATAAAATAAAAGCTATATTTAAAACTCTATTCAGGGCTTCCCTGGTGGCACAGCGGTTGAGCGCTGCGCTGTGGAGCTGTCAGCAGCACACAATGCGAGTTCAACGCCCAGCCGGGGAGAATCCCACGTGGTGCGGCAGACCTCTCCTGCCTCGCCCGCTGCTCCCCTCAGCAGTGGATTTCTGATCTGCCTGTTCTGCTCCCCACTCTGTCTCTGGTGAACCCTCTCGCCGCCCCATGCCTCTGGCCTGTACCCCAGCTTGTATGTATAAATAAATAAATCTTTAAAAATAAATAAATTAATAAAATTCTAATTAGTAACTTTGAGGAAAATCCAGGAGATACTAATCTACTGTAAAATAAAATTATTCTATAAAAATATCAAAGAACAAAAAGAAACTCTTGGAAATTAAAAATATATGGCCAAAGTATTTTTAAAATAGGTAGGGACTATTTTTTTAAAATGTCAAATCCATCAACCCAGAAAATATAACAAAAATAAAAGAACAGAAAAGAGGAGAGAAAATTTAAGAGGCATTATAAAGTAACTTAGTAGGTCCAACAGATATTGCATAACTAATGAGACTCCCAGAAAAGGGAGGGAGAAAAATATATTTTTAAGAAAACTAAGGCATTTGTCAGGTCTGAAGAACATAAGTATGGAAAGGCTCACTAAGTGTTCAAGCACAATCTGTGAATAAAAGAACAATCTATAGACAGTTCATTGGGAAATTCCAAGATGTCAAAGATAAAAAGAATGCCTTTAACCTTATAAGGCAGAAATTAGCAAACTACAGTTCATATTCCATATCTGACCGTTTGTTTTTGTAAGTAAAGTTTTATTGCCACATAGCAATGCCCACTTGTGTAGGTATTACCTATGTTTGCTTTCATGCTAAGCATAATAAAGTAGTTACAACAGAAACCATAGGATCCACAACATCTTAAATGTTTACTATCTAACCTGCTGCAGACCTTTGTTCTGTAGAGGAAGCTTCCAGAAAGAGAGAAACAAAAATTCACCCACAGAAGAATAACATCAACCTGGATCAGAAACTTGCCACCAGCATCACTGAGTGCCAGAGCACAATGAAAAAATGCCATCAGAAGCTGAAGGGAAATCATTTTTATCCTAAAATTCATACTAGGCCAATGTATCTATCAAATACCTGCAGAGGGTAAAGGCATCTTCAAATATTCAGGGACCAGAAGATTTACCTCCCAAGTGCGCTTTCTCAGAAAATTATTTGAGGGTGCACCCCGGAACACAGGGAGTAAGTCACGAAACAGGAATGATCCAGGAGGCAGTCCTTGGGGGGTGGCTATGCCATATGCCAAGAACACATTATCAGGTTGGAGCAAGAAGATGGACACCTGGGAAAGGGAAAGAATGTGAAAGATTTCATTCTAGCTTTGAGAATTTGGGGGGAAATTAAGGAAGTTACCTGGGTGGGGATTAGGGAGCAGGGGACAAAGGCAGCTGCTGTGGGGTAGAACTTATGGATCCTTAACCCTGAAAGTGTTTGCTGCTGTGGAGACTTGAAAAACCTTGAGTTACGGACTGCATATTAAGTCCAGTTCCCTGGGAGGAAGGACTCCCAATAGTCTGGAATGTTCTTTTACCAGGAATGTTTGGTGGTCCAACCATGAAGGAAACTCACCGTGGGTCTAAACTTCAGTTCTTTATGATAAAGGGACTAGACTTGGCCCACAGCCAACAACTGTGATGCTCAAGTGCATGACTTCTGCTTTCTGAGCAAAAGCCCAAAGCAGAATCCCTGCCTGTGCTCTTCTGAGAAAAGAATGGATAAATCACAAGTGAGGTTGCTTGCCAGCAACTTCTGCTGGCTTCTGGATCCCGTAAGAGCAGCTTAAAGAAGTAAACTTGAATATGCTCTTCAGAATCCCCAGAATGCCCTATCTGGCTCTCCTCTTCCCTCACTCTCTCCAGGTCCCTCATCCTTCCCTAAACCTACACTTTCTAGACACTCTACACCCCTTACCTTGTTACACAGAGCAAAGTTATTCTCTCTCTCTTGGACTATGAATGTCCCATCACAGCCCCAGACCTATGTTTTTAAAACCAAGGACTTCATAGTTAATGTTTAGCCAAAATCTATTGACTCTGGAGAGAAATTCACAACCAGCAGGAGTAACTTTATGACAGTTGTTTTAAGTAACATTTTTTTTTCTTTACTGGATTTCTATGTTCCAAGTGAGAAAACTAAAGTCAGAGAGCTTAAGTCACACACTCAAGACCAAAAGGTTGGAAATTGACCCAGAATTTAGAGCTAGAATTCAAACCCAGAAATATCTAGCTTCATATATCTAGCTCAGTGCTTTCACATCTTATTTCACCAAGAAGGGGCCTATCCCTGGAACTATCCTTACCGTGTGTCATTCAAAGCCAAGGCTGCCCAGTGCCGTGGTTCACAAGTACCGATTTCTGAGGGCGAGAAACTGAACAACCCAGCTCGTCAAATGTGCTCTTTGGACCAATCCGCTCTGGCCAGGGCAGCAAAACTGCTGGAGACTTCTGAGTCACAAGCTCCAGGGAAAGGCAGAAACTTCGAGCTGTAAGGCCATCCCAAGAGGGGCCTGCTACTGATGAGTAAAGTTTCATTAGACGGAATTGGTTGAGTCCATATCATTACACATTCGAACATCTCTTGCTGTGCTGAATGATCATCCCATTTCACCAGATGAACTCTGCTTCCCCACCCTGAGCAAGCCCCCCGCTGGCTGGAGCAGAAAATGAAAATGCACGTCTTCTGTCCCCAGCTCAGGCATGGGGCGATTACTTGGCAAATAGCCCCGTCACATTTGGTCATCTCGGACATTTTTCCTACCCGGCAGCTCCTCTTCCCAAATGGACCCAGAGATATTTCTCAAAATGTTGTGCTCAAACAAGCATGTGACAAAACAGCTTGTCAGTCTGTCTCTTTCTTGCTGAAATGAGACTGTGATGTCAAAATCCAGACCTTTTTTCATTTAGAAACAATCTGATAATGGAGTGCTGGTTTAATTTTCCGGGGAAAATAAGATGCTTCTTGACTAGCGAAGCTCCCTAAAACCCTAGGAAGAGGCGTAATTATCATCTTCAGAGTCAATCCCTTGTGGATCCCCCTAATTAATTGTAAAATATAGATGAGGGCTGTTCAAAAGTAAGTTTACAAGGTTAATTACTGGTGTATTATGCACAGCACAATCATTGTGTTGGTGGAACAATTTTGTTGGGCACATCTGATAGAGTAGCTGATGGTGATTTCCAAGTCTCTCTTCTCTGTCAAGTACATGAATTGAGAGAAATGACTGGAAAGTTCCTTCTACCTTTGGCAGGCTAGTTTTTGAAGTCTATAGGCATTATCAAGGGAAATCAGCTCTGTCTGTGTGGTGCTTGGCTTAAAAGCACTAACTTCTCCCACATGCAGGTCCATATACTCGCATGTGTGTGTGCACAGACAGGCACAGTCATGCTGTAGCAGCAGAAAAGAACACCAGGAAAGCACAGGAAGACGCTGGGGAGCACAGGCTCTCTAGAGAGCTACACGGGTCAAAAGAAGGACGGAGTCCTGGAGGCCTCAGTGGATTTTAGGATTTTTAGTCTTTTAATGGTATCTTGTAGAGAGGCAACCAGGTACAGGGCAGGCAATGGGGCCGGGGGCCGGGAGGCTGGCAAATTTTCACCGTCTTGGGCTCTCTGGCGGTGTCTTGTGGCCTCTGCTGCACCCCAAACTCCATTTCTCCTCTCTCTCTGCTGCTTCCGCCACTGCTTCTTCTGCTTATAAGCCCAGTCTCTGCCCCAGGTGTGCCCACTCACACATGCCCACACTCCACTCCAGGTGTCTGCCCTTAGGTATGCCTGTAGGCCTCAGCGGTCCATCGTTGGGGGGAGGGTGGAAAAGCCTGACAATTCTCATCTACCCTAAACATGCTTGTCTGTGTGCACATGTCTGCATATTGTGTGTGTTCACCATGTGCATGGAGGTGCACGCACGCACAGAAGGAGATGTTATGCAAAAGCATCAGCATCAATGTCCAGAGAGCCCATTTTGATTCTCAGAGTTCATACCGCGGGCATTTTCTAACTTGAAGATAAAGCCACTGAGGACATTCTGCACACCTAGAGCCTCCTCTGGGGATTGGGAACTTTAATGGTGGTTAGAGCATAGATACTCAAAATTCTTCTTTGTGGCAAAGACTGTCTTGTCTTCAGGTGTGGGTGGAGAAGGCAGCTGCAGACACACAAAAATTGGTCAGCAGCTAATCATCACATGTTGCATCTTCAGAAATGCCAGGAGCCTGCCAGAACATAAGTGCAGCAGAGGATTCCAAATGAAACTCTTTTCCTTCCTTTCCAGATAGGGACCCTTAGTGAGGAATTGGGGTTGCTATGGGGATGAGCTGTAACCTAAATCAGGTGGGTTTTAAAGGAAAGGGTATTGCAACATAGAGGAGATGGGGAAACTTTGCTTCTTGGCTTGGGTTGGAGATATCAGACTACTGCCAAAGGGGAGGGCCATGTCCACCTTTTCCGGAATCCCGGCCTCTTGTGCCTGTTCCCAGCCCTTCCCAAGCTTGCAGAGGGTGGACAGAACCCAGGCTTCCCTAGTGGGCAGGCCTGCTGCACTTCAGGAGCAGGACCACCAGCAGGCGCTGTCATCCTTCAGCCCCTTCCTGCCTCAAACTAAGGGCTGAGGGCTGGGACTGGGAGTGTGGTCGTCCTGAGCACATGGGTCTGGACAAGAGTCTGTGAGGCAGAAGACAGACAGCCTTTGCCTCTGGCCTTGATGGTCCAGAAGGGCTCTTGTGGAGGAGAGGCTGCGCTGGGCCTCCGACACTGCTACCCCAGAAGAAAAGGTGGTTGCAGACAGATCCCAGCGTGAGCACATGTGGGAGCAGAGGAATGGCAAGGGGGGGAGTGCTGAGTCATTTCACCACACAGGGCAGCTTGGGGCTGGAGAGATATAAAGGACTTGAACTGTCGAAGTGAAGAAGTCAGCAGCAGTGGAAGGTTTCGGAGTAGAAGAGTGACATAATTGGCCCTTTGGGAAGCTCAGAGAGGTAGCAAGCCTGAGGGTTCTTTATGCCTACTGAGAAGCTGCCAGAAACACTGGGGTCCCGAGCCAACGCAGTGCTGATGAGAGTGCAGGAAAAAAGATGGCGCAGAGACAACCAGAAATCAAGGATGCAGACATTTCAGGGCTGCAGGCTGACTCTTCAGGACAGAAGAGGGGTTGAGATGGTGGCCGGGGTTGGCCATGGAAGCCTGGCCAGGTGGTGATGCATTTACAAGAGAGGGGCACGAATAGGGGTGTGCTGGTGACCCTATGCCCCAGCCAAGGGTTATGAGATCCCTGTTCTATGGCAGCCTTTCCCTTCACACCCTCATTGTGACTTTAACAATAACAGCAGTGACAGCACTAAGTGTGCTCCACCTCATTAGTGAGCAACACTCAACATGTGATAAGAAATTTGCATCCCTAAACATCTACGATGTCGGCAAACCAGGCTGAGCCAGTGAGAGCCGTGTGCCAAATGCCACACATCCTGGCGAGGGTGAGTGGTCCTGACCTCTGACTCCAGCCTTTGCGCCCTCAGCTGTACCCCAGGGAGGTTGGCAGGAAACCTGGAGATCATCCTACAGCCCCTCACTCTCCCTCCTGATGACACTTTGCGTTGTCGTGAGGCGACGCCTCTTAATTGTTCTTTTTGCTGTTGCCATCGTATTTCTTTCCTCCAGAAAGGAGCACAGTCAGAGAGTTTATTTTGACATATTTCCTGAAGACGCTGTTTCTAGAGCACTTGCCTGATAAAAATGATATATTTATTTGGGACCGCCAAGAGCTTGCTGAAATGAGGAATTTATCTGCATAGCTTTTGTTATTAAAGTGATTCTTCTTGTTTATTTCCTTCTAAGCTACTGATTCCATCTATAATACATGAGTTTCAGGTAATAGAAATTTTTCATGCAAGTAAATATTTTAATAACAACATTATGGCCTTGATTCAGAGTGTTCCAGGCAATAGCGTGGCACACTCAGCAAGCCTGCACTGGCAAGAAGGGGCCCAGGATCGTGTCCCCGTTCACTCTGTGACCTTGGTAAAACCTCATCCTCGCTGGGCCTCTGTGTGGTGACTGCCACATGCCTGCCCTGACTCACAGGAGTCGCTGGTACGATCAGACCAGGAGACAGCTCCAAAGGTTCTCGGGGGGCGTCATCCGCCTTAGTCCGCAGGGCCAGTGAACACAGTGCTAACTGGAGTGCACTCAGCGCTGTCAGAGCAAAGGGACTCAAAAATGCAGTGACTTAAAGGAGATCTTTTCTTGCTTTCACAAAGTTGAGTGGCAGCCTGGAAAGGGTAAACAACCCACCAACATCCCCTAGGGCCCCAGGCTGGCCAGGTGGCACTGCCATGCTCAATGTGGACCTCCCATTTCTACATCCAAGGTGTCTGCGCCACAGTCGCCACCTCCCAACAAGCAAGAAGGTGACAAAGGGGAACCCAGGTCTTCAACGTGATGACCCAGAAGTTGCACAGGACACTTCCACTCACACCTCATTGGCCCAAATTTAGTCACATGAGCTACTTGATTTCTCTAGTTGCAAGGAAGACTGGGTAATGTAGTTTCTGGTTTTTCAGCCTTACGCCCAGTTAGTGCCTGGCAGGAAAAAATGGACATTAGGGGAGACTTAGCTTTTTGGAGCATATGACCACTCAGGATAATGGTCACAGGAAGGGAAGGGCCCAGAAAATCTTCAGGCCAAACAAAACCAATCATAGGCCCTGCAGGCCTGCTCTCATGTACCTGCCTTGTGTACTTGATATGCACATTTGTGTTCAGATGTGCACACCTTCAGACAGAAACTGGCTCAGCTAAACAAAAGCACAAGAGTGAAATTCAGCACAGCTCCTGTCCTTCGAGGTGTGCACCTCCCGAGAGAGGATGGTGGTGGGGACTATGTGGAACAAGCCAGTTGGAGAGAGGTAGGTAGGTTCAACATCAACTTTGCTTCCCAAACTTGAAAATAAAAGGCCATGATGAGGACATTCTAAGGCCAACAAAGTGGGAGCAGTCTCATCCCTGGGAGGGTCACAGACTTGGGGACACAGCTCACACCAGACTTGGTGCGGGTTGTCAGTGCTCCATCAGCTGGCAGCCATTCACTGGTCTTTCTCCAAACAGGACCCCCTTGACCACCACTAGATCGCGCTAACTCACACTTGGGCTGACTGTCACAGCCTCCAGCCACATGCATTCAGTATGGTCTAAGGCCCGATGTCCCAGAGGAGCTGACTCTGGGTTCAGACTAAGTCCCAAGTGCTGGACTCACCCAGCTGTCTCCGAATATTCTCCAGTGTTTCTGCTGTGAACCCATGAGAGACCCCATCTGGTTGGTGCAGAACACATAACATCCTACCCCAGTCCCAGTCCTCAAGGCTTAGGGGCAGAAGCTTCCAAGGGCAGCAAGAAACTTAAAGTCCAGTGTGATCCTCAAGGAGAAAGCTCATGAGATGAGAGTCCCACAAGTCAAGGCAAAGTTCCTCTGACGGATTGTGTCTTCAACAGACAGCAGACCTTCAGAAGAGCCTCCAGAATGTGCTAGTCACCATTCACATACCCTCAACATACATTAACAGCTCTTTGGTAGGCAGATCAGTTCACTCATAATTATTTGTCAAAATCCCTTTTTCTCCTCCTTATTTCCTGCTGAGTATATGAGATTCTACAAATTCACATTGTAGCTGTCACAGAATCCAACATCATCACAAAAGAAGAGAAATTAACCCCTATTTATTAGGAAGCATTTAGCTCAACTCTCCAGGAGGTAATTTGTTATACGAATTATTTTAAGTTGCAAAATGACCTCACCCTTGTGACATGCCAAGCCGGAGTGATATAAATGCTGTTTCACTATAGGGGACCTGATATAAACAGCCATCCTATTAGCTATTAGTTAAAATGTATTTACCAGGAAAGTGTCAGACTGACTGATTCTGACCGGAACTAGAAACTGGGACTCACATTTCTATCATCTGGGAGACTGGAGATCTTGCTATATAATCATAACATTGGCTGGGCACATTTAGCTCTAGCTGAAAGGTGTTGTGCTCAGCAAATTACATACAAGGAAGCACCACTTCTCACTTGGATCACGGCCATTTCTTTCTTAATTGCTCTCGCACATCAATGCTGGCCCCATCTCACCCCACCCATCTCTCACCGTATCCCCAGAGGGATCCTTCAAACCCTAGATTGGATTTTATACTTCCCTCCTATTCATAGGGTCTTTGTCCAGCTCTCCCCTCTGCCTGGAATCTTCTTTTTACCCTTCTTCACTTCTCTTTCAGTTAAAGCCCTATTTCATTCAGAGCAATAGCCTTAGGGTAGAGTGGCCACACGCTGTATCGTCCCAAGAGGCACACTCTTGAGAGTGGCGGGAGGGGCTATTAATAATCACGGCGGGCCAATAGGTAGAAATGCCTCTGTCTTGGGCAGACCAGAACGTGCCTTCTCTACAAGGCAATCATGATCCGGCCCTCCCCCACCTCCCTGACCTCATCACCTGCCATGCACTCCCTCTATTACTCAGTTCAAGTCCTCACCGCAGCAGGCTTTCCACTGGCACTTGGCATAAAGTCAGCCACAAAAACCCCTTTGCCACCTTCAAGTACTGTTCAAATGTCACCTTCTCAAAGTTCTTCCTCACTGTCATGACAATAATATTATCTACTTTTTCACCAAACCTATGCATGACAGAGTTGGGTCAGACTGGCATTACACGTATCATCACACTCATTTCCCAGACATTCAAAGCACTAGCATACTCACCAGTTTGACACACTGGTCCACTGACACCTCCTCCATGCTGGACACATAACCTCAGAGGGCATCATTGCAGACCCCGGAGTAGACTCCAAAATTAAATGACTTGGCACAGTGTTCTTGATCTGTCCTTGTAGAGCACCAAACTCTGCTGTCTGTCCCCACCATGCTGCCTGGTGAGCAATGTCCCAAGTCACTTCCAATATCTGTCACAGGCAGGTAGCAAGAGAAGCCTGGTGACACCATGGGGATGGAGAGTCCTGCAGCTTGGGAGAAACTCTGAGTTCTCCGTGCCCCCAGTGCATTGATTCCACTGTAGAAGTCAGGGTTCTTTCCATTACAGACACCAAAAACCCAGCCCAGTGCCTTCCTGGTAGCACAACAGATTAAGCGCAGCACTATGAAGCTGTCCAGAGCCACTGCAGCAAGAGTTCGATCCCTGACCAGGGAGATTCCCACATGGCACAGCAGAACTCTCCTGTCTCGCCTGCTGCTCCCCTTAACAGTGTATTTCAGTCTGCCTGTTCTGCTCCCCACTCTGTCTCTGGTGAACCCTCTCACCACCCCATGCCTCTGTCATACACCCTAGATCTTGTATGCATAAATAAATAAATCTTTAAAAAAAAAAACAGTCCAAGCCAGCATAATGGAAAAAGCAAGGCTGGTCAATGACTCACGTAGCTAGAGGGTCCAGGAGTTCAACTATCAATAGCTGTAGTATGGTGGGTTGAGTTCAAGGGCCCCCGAGTGTCACAGGATACTGGCAATGTGTGCTCCCTGAGTGCTCAGTGCCAGATCTAAGCTTATACCTTTCCCAAAGTGAGACTTTTCAGAGAAAGGAAAGAACCTCTTTTTCAAGAATTCCAACAAAAACCCCAGACAGTCCTCATTTGCCCAGTCTGGGTCACATGTCCATGTCTAAGCCAGTCACTGAGGTCAGGGCTTGGACTCAGGTTAGATAGTCTGGGTCACCAGCTCAGTTCCTGAGCTCAAGTGTTGGAGTCACCAAAGTATATGGTTCCCCAAGGCAATGCTGAACAGTCAGAAAAACTAAACACGTGTTGAGGACACCAATCCAATATGTTGGACTATGGGAGACATCCGCTCCACAGAGCCCTAAAGTTGGTCTCTGACACTTGACTTTGCCACGCTTGTTATGTGACCATAAACAAGATACTTTCCTTTGCCTAGTCTTACATTTCTCAAATCTGATGGGAGGACAGAGTCCAGCCAGACCATGGAGAGTTCTATGATGTTGAAACAAGATCACAGAAGGTTCTTGTTCTCCAGGAGAGAGGCGCAAGAAGGGAGCAGTGCTTTCCATGTTTCTGAACCACATCTCCAAACTCCAGCTAGATCTCCTCTGGAATACAGGTTCTTACCCATTTACCGTTCAAATTTAAAAAAAAATACATTACTTCCCATTTATTTGGTGTTTTCATGCTGCCTCCCTCCCACCACCTTCACCCCATAGCTGAGAAGCACCTTCTCAGCGCCCGGAGGAGGCGAGATTCATCACTCTCTTCCAGAGTTCGCACCATGCAGCCGTGACCTGAACAACACATCCACAATTAACTAACGTGGATCATTTTCAGCAGAAAATGAAGCATGAAATATGCAAAATTAATGAGCCCTTCACTGAAATTCCAGTAGCTGCTATAGGGTAACCAATCTGAATAGCAGTTGCAATTCCAAGGGAAGAAACCCATTAATAAGGACAATGTTGAAATCATTATGTATGGACCCCGGAACTCACTCGATAATTAATTCAGTCGATAAACATGGTATTAATCCTCCCACAATGTGTAACTTAAATGAGGTTTTATTGAAATATTGGGTCTAGTTTCAGACTTTGCAGCTAAAGCAAGTGGGGACATTGGCAATGGCAGTGAAGCCAACAAAAAAGCCAAGATGAATGACAAGTCACAAAGAAAGAGCCCTTCTCCCGGGCCCAGAAGAGAGGCCCCTATCTCCAGGGCTCTCCACACGCTGTGGGCCCTGGTGCCTGATAGCAGCCTGGATGCCATGTGGCAAGCATTCACCAAGCTCCCAGATGGCGCTCTCCAGAGGTCACAGTGCTGATTCTTGATCATCCCAAACTCATCTTAAGGCAAATAGTGGCATGCCAACCGTGGGTGCAGAGCCCACTCTTTTTCCTGCCTGCCTGGCTGCCTGCCTGGAACTTTTCAAGAGGGTAGAGGAGAGAGATTGAAAATATCAGGCTTTACATGCAAAAAAATGAAGCTAGACTACTACCTCACACCCTGCACAAAAGTCAACTCAAAGTGGATAAAAGACCTGGATGTAAGACCTGAAACCATAAAATGTATAGAAGAAAATATAGGCAAAACTCTACATGACATACATCTCAGCAAAATCTTGAAAGACACTTCCCTCAAAGCGAAGGAAGTGAAAGACAAGATAAACAGATGGGATTACATCAAAATAAAAAGCTTCTGTACAGCAAAAGAGACATTAACCAAAACTAACAGACACCCTACCAACTGGGAAAAGATCTTTGCACACAATACATCTGATAAAGGACTGATAACAAAAATTTACAAGGAACTCACTCAACTCAACAAAAACAAAGCCAACAACCCAGTCAAAAAATGGGCAGAAGAGCTCAAAAGGCACTTCTCCAAAGAAGAAAAGCAAATGGCCAACAGATACATGAAAAAATGCTCAACATCACTTATAATCAAGGAAATGCAAA
>PVIJ01020613.1:0-20534 GCA_004024925.1 Scalopus aquaticus | reverse complement strand
AAGGAGGAAAGGAGAGAAGGAAGGTGGAAAGGAGGGAAGGAAGGTGGAAAGGAGGGAAGGAAGGTGGAAAGGAGGGAAGGAAGGAAATAAACAACAACAACAACAAAAAAACAATTTTTAGAGAGCTTAAGAGAAGATGGTGTATCATGAAAACAAACAAGTTGCTATGATAAATGAAATAGGCCAAATGTGAAATTTAGATTTATCAAGAAAATATACAATAGAAGATAAGCTGAAAAAATCCCCCAGCAAGTAGAATAAAAGGGACAGAGACAGAAATTGGAGAGAGAAAAAGAAAACCACCTGAAGTTCACTTGAGCCCATTTCTTTAATAGGTAAATGATAGAAATAGGTGGTGAAGGATAAAATGTTATAGACTGGGGAGACTTAATAAGCAAATGTAATGTGAGCCTTGATGGAATCCTGTGTTGAACTTCAGGACAATTGTGAAAAGACATTTAAAAATAATAATCAGAGAAATATAAACATGGACAGACTAGGTATTATGCAGTATTAAGAAATTATTGATAATATGTGATAACTGGGCATACATATAAAAATGTCCTATTGTGCTCAGAATATATACTTAAGTATATATACTATAGCTAAAGCGATGTAATATCTTATATTTGCTTTATATTTTGACATTTTAAAGTATTTTAACATTTTAAAGTAATATGTTAATCATTGAAACTAGGTAATGGGTAAATGAAGGCTAATGCATGTAGAAGGAATGAAATGGAAAGTCATAAATTTTTGTGATGAATAATTTGAACAATATGAAACATGTCTACATTGTTTCCTTTTATACAGAAAGTGAACCATTTCCAATATATTAGATTTGCTCTTTTTCAACAGGACTCATTTCTATCTGGTCCCAGGAATCGCTTCTCACTTTAGGATTCACATTTCAGTAACACATATGTTCCCATTACTAACAAAGAGAATGTTTGATTTTTGGAAAGTAACCTATTATTGCTGTCAACTTACCAACATGTGGTACAAGCCCTCTGGTTCTTCCCATCACATCCTTCTTATCCAGCCAGATCTGACCTTCCTTGTATAAGACCCTATCATTAAATTCATCATTACCTCCTTTAGTGGGGGATTTGATGTCTCTGTTATCTTTTTCAGGAACTTTATTACGTGAACTGTCAGTGTCTCATCCTTCAACTTTAAAAATAACTACTTCACTAGCTCTAATAGAATCTTCCTGGATTTGTAGGAACTTAAGGTTTCTTCTGTGAAAATCTGGCTCCATATCAGTATTGGCCAGTACTCATTCTGGCTGTTCCTAATTGCTTTTGTGAGAGTATGACACCAATAAATTTAGCACAAGAATATGATACCATTTAAGATACTACTCATTTCACAAATAACTTAAACATTTAGTAACACATTTTATTACACTATTACAAGGAAAAACAGCAAACTGATTTATCTTCTTATTGTGTCTTAATAACACATTATAATTAAATTATAATTATACGAATTTAATTTTTTAATAACCGTATATGACATTTTCCTAAAGATATTTATCAGTGGTTTTTGTGATGTTTTTGAAAGATGAATTAACATATTATTTAACTTAAATATAAAACCAGGCTTTGGTTTGACAAAGAATTAGCTCTTTAGGTTATTTGGCAGATATTTTCCATAGCTGAATATACTATACCCAGAGCTCCAAGTTTTGACAAAAATATATTTAAAGTACTTGCTGATTAAAAACATTGACTGGCAAATAATTGAATTGGCTAACATGTAATGAAATTATGCTTGATTTAGTTTTCCTAACCCTAAATTTAAAGAATTAAACATAATGCATTTAAGTGAAAGGGTAGCAACTATAATGAATGGCTGCATGCTGGTAGATTTTACAGAAATAGAGAAAGTGAGTGACACTTTTGCAAATTAGGCAATTACCAATTTAATGCTTTAATCCTTCTGAAGGAGAAGCTAGTCCAGTTGATCCATCACTAAACATCATATTGATGACATATTTTATGATTTTTGAAATTAACTTTGAAGGAATTCTAAACTTGATTAACATTACAATAACAAAATTCCTTATGAAAATGTAACAACAGTTCTCAGTGTTTATATTTGTTTAAAGAAACAAGGAATAGATGTGACATAAAACTCTGTTATATTCTAGCAATAAGTCATATTAATCCATAAATCATGAATTAATTGAAAAATGAAACTCTAGGGCCTCCCTGGTGGCGCAGCGGTTGAGTGCTGTGCTTTGGAGCTGTGGGCAGCGCATGATGCGGGTTCGACGCCCAGCCTGGGAGAATCCCACATGGTGCAGCAGACCTCTCCTGCCTCGCCCGCTACTCCCCTCAGCAGTGTATTTCTGATCTGCCTGTTCTGCTCCCCACTCTTCTCTGGTGAACCCTCTTGCCACCCCACACCTCTGGCCTGTACCCCAGCTTGTGTGTATAGATAAATCTAAAAAAAAAAAAAGAAAAAAGAAAAATGAAACTCTAATCTCATTAAGAGAGACACATTTCTAGTAAAAATCACTTTAAATGTTCAGTGAGATTTAATAAATATTGTGCTATGTTAAAGCCTATTAATTACAAGAATTATAGAATTTGTGATTACAGGAATAGGATTTCAGTATAGGATTTCTCATTATAGGGATTATACTGACAGAGCATATCAGAAGAACAATTTTATGGTCAGAAGACAATTATGGACATAGAAAACAGGTGCAATTTGTAAACTCCATTTATATTAATATTTTTGTTAAAAGAGAAGTATGAGAGGGTGATTTGTAAAATACTTTTAAACAGAAAATAGTAGAGTCCAATATGATAAAATTTGATGGAGAATTTAGAAGGAAAGTCATAAAATTTTAAAATACAAGAGGGGGTTTGTTCAGATCTTTGTTTTTGTTTTTAGTGTATGATACCTAGTGGCATTCAGACATTGTGGTATTTATATTATTTTAGATACATTTAAATTTGATGTGACAATTTTATTTAAGAATGTCTATATTTAGAATATGTCAGAAATCGCATCTGTTTCAGCAACATAAACTTATATAGAAAATTACTTTAGGACATTGTGAGTAACAAACAACCGTGAATCACTGTTCCAGATGATTCTGATATGGATGACCATAGACTGGGTCTTAGGTCAACTCTACCCATTTCCGGAATGTTCTATGACGACCCATTCTAATTAGGTTTTCCTTATGTCACTTTATACAGTGAGACCTTCATGTTACAAGCTCAAAATGTATCAATTTTTAAGTTATGTCATTATATTACATAAACCTGTATTACTGACTCACAGTGAGAGGAAGGATGTTCTTGCAAAAATACACTGATTTATAATATTCATCTTTCTAAAAGAGTGGTCTATCAATAGATTTCTTTGTAATAAGCTTAACTGTGATTAAGTAATAACAGTTTGGGCAGGTCAGTTCATACAGACTGCTGGGCCTAGTTTCTATACCTGTAAAATTAAGAGAATCAAGTAGTTTTCTTAGGTCTGCTCATAGTCTATGTCTTGTTTATTATATAAAAGTATCTGGGAAGCATTTAAAAAATAGAATGTAGTAATTATTTCAATATCTTCCAAGTAAATTTATTCATAGCACATGGAATGATTCAGTTTATTGAAAGTGACTGAATTTATTGAAAATGACTGAAATTTGAAAGTGAACTTAAGAATGAAAAGTCTAAAAACCAGTTGAAAGCATTGTTCTAACATGTCGGGTTCTGAAATTTGAAAAGTTGACTGTACAGTCTCTGGAGCCAGAACAGAAACAGTAAAGAGGATATTACACAAATTTGAGACTCACTGTGAATAGAAATATAATTGCACTATTTTGTTATCAAAATATCCTTTTGCATTCCACTATAGGCAGCATAGTAATTGGGTAGCCTATACAAACTAAAAAATACCAACTGTTCACTTTGAATCTCTTCTTATAATATATGGTAATACATGTTGTTTCAAAAACCTTTTGAAATAAATGTAATAATCTTAAATCACAGCTATCTATTTTATCAAGGTACTCCTAGCTAACAAAGTTTACAAAATGTGTAACAAATTCTTAGATAACACTCCAAGGCTGTGTTAGAGCTTTAACAGAATAGCTAGGATCTTTTTGTTCTGGGAAGAATAAAAGTTCCTTTATCTGTTCTGCGAGGAATTCGCAATTTACTCAAGGGCATTTCTAACTTTTCAAAATAAAAATTTACAAGCATGTTTCCTACATTTAAAAATACATGTTATTTTATCTGCATAACAGTTCTCTGCAAGAGACAGTGGTATTAGTCACGTTTAGAGAAGTCACAGTTTAGAGAAAGCACTGAAACAGAGAGAGCGAGGCTTTCTCTCGTTCACATAGCTTTGTAGAGAGGATGAAGCAACAAACCTGACTGGGCCCCACTGCGAGCGATTCACTGTCCCAGGTCTGGAAGTTCTATATATCCTTGTCGCAAGAGACTTTTGTCTAGACCCCGGAGGGCAAAATTTTGAACAGCTAGCATGGTGGCTTCCCAGTATAAATAACTCCTTGCCCCTCTTGCCTGTGTCTTTGGTCTACTTTTGGTCTATTTCCTGGCACTACTTGACTTGTTAGTTTTGTTAATAGCAGCCAAAGATCAGTGATTTCTGATTCCTGCACAGACCCCGAAGCCTGAATTTTATGGGCATTTCTCCCTAATGTGATAATGTATAGCTTGATCCATTGGAATTAATTTTGTTATGTTTCCGGTAGTAAGGAAACATATTTTTAAAAGTGAGAGGAATTTCTCTCTCTTGGTCCTTGATCTCCTCTGCTAAGCAGCCTGGGTGGTAGTCCTGCTTATATTCGGGGGTGGAGGGGAGGGAGTTAGAACCCCCCCATACCATAGAATTCTAGAAATGTTGGAGCTTGTACACAAGAGGCAGGGTGGCCCCAAGGGCTCAAAGGAAACAAATGGACTAGCTGCTCCCAAAACTGGAATTTTTGATGGGAATGGGGAGCATCAGTGCTGGGGACCATAGTGACCTCTAAAAATTGTTGCTTTTGATGCCGCAATGGAAGATTCCCACAGTGCTGCTTGGGACTGAGGGTAAAGGAGGAGATAGGGTACCTTGTCTCTGAACAGTTCCTGCAGGCTTGTTTGACGTGTATCTACACTGAGGTGACATGAGAAGTAGAGGCTTTTGCACCATCTTCTGGGCACCACTTATTCTACTCCAGCATACCCTTGGACTATTCAATGGACTATCCAAATTCACCATCATATAAATGATGATAGCTACTATTAATTGAGTATTTACCCTATGCCTGGCAAAATGCAGGACTTAGCAGGGCAATTTATGAAAAATATCATGTAGCAGAATAACTTGATTACAAAATTAACTGTATCTTGTGTTCAAGGCTGTGGGCTCATCAGCAAAGAATGAGAGGAATTTTCCCATATCTCTTGCAACAAAGGAGCCCAAACATTGTGTTCTGAAGCTTAGATTTCTTTTACCCTTTGGGAAGAGTCATATGGCCTTTATTTATGAAGCTCTAAATCACAAGTGAAACCTAGAGGGCTAAGCTTCTATCTTTTATTTGACATGAAAAATATTTTAAGAGAATTTAATTTAGAAACACACATTTAAAAATCAACCGAGTTTGTATTTAAAAAATCTGAATTTTTCCAAATCTCTTGAAAAATCAAATTCAGTAATATTCTGTCTGACTTCTCCCTGACAATAAAGAGTAGAGTTGAGTTGGAGCACCAACTTGAGAAAAGAGTGCTTTTCCCAGCTTCCCAGCACCCAGTATATCTGAATATCTTTCATGGGACTCACTTCATTGTAGAATATATTGCCTGGCTTTTACAGATATATATGGATTTTTAAATTTATGTTCTGACCATTTGAAACCAGTTGAAAGTGGTTCTGATCTAGTGGTTTTTTAGGTTTATCCAATTGTGACTGAATAGAATTGTTTCAAGCCTGTTCTGACAAGGTAAAATTGGTTTTGACTGGTTAAAACTAGTTTAGGTAAGTTCTGTCTGAGAAAAAAATGGGTCAACCTGTCCTGATTGAAATAAATCAGATTAAACTGGTTCTGACTGGATCAAACTGGTTCCAATAGGTTCAAACTGGTTCTAAATGGAAAAAATCGTGAAACCCATTCTGACCAATTCAAAATGATTCGAACTGGTTCTGACCAAATAAAACCATTCAAACTGGTAGTGACTGGATCAAACTGGTTCAAACCCATTCTTACCAGATAAAACCTGATTCTCACTGGATAAAAGTGGTTCTTCTATTGATCTGCTTCCAGAATTGTGTGTTGAAGGACTGGATGTGTATGGCAATAGATTACTTTCAGATTTCTGGAGTTACCCTGACCATCTAAAAACTGAATTCCTAAAATATGCAGGTCCAAGGAGCAATCTAGAATCTTCTTTGGTGATGAGGCCTTTTATACGATGCCCAGGAAGAGGCATCATTCTTTGAATATGGTGTCCAACACTCAACTCAGCCCTAAAGAAAACATTTCCTTCACTGTCAAATGTTACCATAATGAAAATGTTCTAATAGTTAACATTCACAAGGTGCTAAGTATGGGCCTGACATTTAGCCATACCTAAGTATGGCTCTTGGCATTTACTACAGTTATTCTTTCATTTAAACTGAAGTACCTATTGAGGTACAGTAGGAGGTACATATTGGTATAGTCTTCATTTTAGAAATGAGGAAATGGAGGTGCAGAGAAGTGAAATGGTCAACAGCACAGGTGAGATTCAAGGCCAGCCAGGATAGCACTAGTGACTGTGCTTTTCACCACTCTGCCTGCATCTCCTAATCCATTTCTGATAAAACTGCCAAGTGAGGTTGACTCCAGCACTACTCTATCTCCTCCCTCCTTTTCCCTTGCTCCTATTCTGAGTCAGGGTGATAATGGTAGAAGACATATGATTTTTTCCATCAATCTGATATGGGTGAACCTCCCTTTGTGAACCTAGACAGGTTCGGGAAACTCTCTGAGCCAGTGTCCTTGTTTATTATGGTTGTAATAACCACTTTATAGGATTGTATTTGAAGTAGCACAAGCTAGTGGATGCTGTGCTGGCTGCCCACATGGCCCTTTCAGGACCAAGGCGCACTTCCCCTCCCACCTGTTACCAGGAGCCTGCCTATTGACTCTTCAATGCTGAGCCACATCTAGAAATTGCCTTCAGTTGAAGGGACTCAGTAACCCCAAATTATGCCCTTTCTCCCACAGTCAGTTGGCTGCCAATGACTTAAACAAATGTGTGTGTGTGGAGGGCATGAAGGCCCTGCTCCATGCCGCCCATTTAGGACAATTCGGAGCTCCAGAGGCTACCAGGAGGAACAGCATAAGGCCTCTGTTGCAACTAGATCATCATCCCACTTCTTTTGCCCAAGTCTGCTTTCTTCCTCTTGATGGTGCTGTGATCATTTCCCATTGACCCTTCATCCCCTAGTCTGCTTCCCAGGGACCTGACCTTAACAGTTCACGGCTGGACAATGTCTGAAACATAGTGCACATTCAATAAATTCTTTCCAGAGTTCCTATTAACCTCATATACATCCCACATCAATGCCTCACCAGCCCAGAACATGTTGTGCCTCTGACTATCCCTGTCTATTAAAATTTGGCAATCATTTTGCCAAAAGCTGATTAGCCATGGTTCAATGCCTTTTTTCATGATGGGGGTGGGGATGTAACCTTCTAGACTGAACTAAGTGGTCACAGAGTGAGACCGATTCTAGAGGAGACATCATTCCATCATGTAGCTGCCCACAGTTCCAGACTTTCAGTGAATGTGTGTGTGTTTGTTGATGATGTAAGGCTACTACCAACCCTGAAGAATGGACACTCAGTTTTCAGAATTCCAGATAGATGAAATTCAAAAACTAGACACAGACACTCTCTTAACAGTGAGCGCTTTGAAAGCTTCACAATATTTGGAATTTCTGCATCATCAGCAACATGCCTGGGAAATCTGAGCACATGGCCTAAAAGCCACAGCATTTAGACAGAGCAGTGACCAGCATAGAGTCATGAGGACATGTTCCTACATGCTAAGAATGTTGCTGGCTGTCTCTGGCCATCCATGGCTAGGGAACTGTTTGACTAGAAGGGAGAAGCAATCTGAGGCAGCTCTGTGCATGTCCTGTGGGCAGATCCGGACCTTGCAGAAAAGCTGGGGGGCTGTTCCACATGATAGTCCCTGCAGGGCAGGGCAGGACCACAGTGGACCTTGATGCTTCACTGTATTGCAAGGTAACATGAAGATGGACTTTGATGTCTAGAAAGATATTCTGTAGCCAATGGCACTGGCCTGCTGATATTTTAAAGGCATTGTGGTATATCTATTAGAGAATAACCCTGGGCAGTGGCCTATGCTTTAAAAATAATTAAGATAACTAAAAATAAACCTAATATGACAAAAAAAGGTCACATGGTATTGCTTATTTTGGGAGGCTGAGAGATATGGGGAAAAGAATACAAGCTAGGGAAAAATTGACCTGCTTTGAAACTGGGTCCACCGATAAGCTCTATAACTTTATGGATCTGTTCGTTCAACTATGAAATGAGCATGTTTTTTCCTTCCCATATTTTTTCCTCCCTACATTTGTGAAATAATTCTATGAGAATAATCATTTCAAGTCTCTGAGGTGATATGTAAGGCATGAACTTATTGCATAGAAATAGGGATATTTAAACTTTCACTGGGCAATAATTTTTGTATTCCCAGGAAATCTATCTTAGACATTTTAGTGAAAGTCTGTTATTTTTACCCATTCTTTGGGTTACAGAACCACTCTCCATGCGGAATATTTATTTCATGCATTTGCATGGCAATACTCTTGTCTCCTCTAGTCACAAGGGTGAGAACATGACTGTCCTCCCTGGTCATGTCGATGGTCCAAGGATGAACACGTCATTAGTTGTGTATACAGAGATTTCTCCAGACTTTTCCCCAGAGCTATTAGGAAAGACTGTTGCTTTTTGCTTGATGGTCAGATTGGTGGGATGTAAAGCTGGAGATTCTGGAGAACATCTTGCCAAAAAGAGCAGGGCTATCCAAGAGGTGATGAGATGGAACCTCAAAATAACCTGTACTAGAAACTAAGTACATTTCATAGTTTCACACACCTGGGAAGCTAAAACATTCCTCCTTTCTGTTAAGTTAGTTTGAATTGGTTGAGTCTCACTTGCAACCAACATAGACGTGAATAATACAGGACTGAATCATAAGTTGGGTACTAGCATCAATAATACCCATCTGTTTCCAGGGAGCCAGATATATGTTGGAGTCTCCGTTTCCTTATCTATAAAATGAAGAGACTAATGTCTACTTCTCAAAGTTCTTCTGAAGATTTAATGGAAGTGCTGAATCCTAGCCACGAGTCACAAGGGAATACTGAAGATTCAATGAAATAGCACATGTAAAAATTCTTTTTTTTAAATTTTATTTTATTTTTGCATAAAAGCTGGGGTGTAGGCCAGAAGTGTGGGGCTGTGAGGATTCACCAGAGACAGAGCGGGGAGCAGAACAGACAGATTGACTGAAATACACTGCTGAGGGGAGCAGCGGGCGAGGCAGGAGAGGTGTGCCGCTCTACATGGGAATCTCTCCAGCCGGGCATCGAACCCGCGCTGCGGCCGCCAACAGCTCCACATCACTACGATAAACCCGTTGTGCCACCAGAGAGGCCCCACATGTAAAATTTTTTCTTCAGAGTTCATGAAGTATTAACTACCCTGCATTGGATGTGGTGACAGTACTGGATTTATAAGACTATTTGACTTCATATAGATATTTCTCACTTTGGGAAAAATATCTATAGTCTTCTTGAATTCCTGGTTGCCATCTGAAGCAAATTTTCTTAGGAAAGCATCTCCTCAGGACAGTCAAACTAGCTTCAACTTGACCCTGGCAAGCAGAAAACTCTTTAGTATTTACTTAATTACGATTCCTCCTGTCTTTCTTTATTGAATGATTGATGCATGGAATTTTACCATCAGAGCTTTATATACATTACTGGAATGTAGTACATATGCAGAAATGTGCACATATTATAAATATATTGTTCAAAGAATTTCCACAACTGAATCTGTTCATGTAGCCATTGCTCAAATTAAGAAACAGAAAATTACCAGCATCCTAGAAAACTCCCTCATGTTTTCCACCCTAAGTCATTAAGCCTCAAAAAGGAATCATTATCCTGATTTCTTTTATTTTTTAAAGATTTATTTTATTTATTTATGCATACAAGAACTGGGGTGTTGGCCAGAAGTGCGGGGGCTGGCGGTGGTGGTGAGAGGATTCACCAGAGACAGAGTGGGGAGCAGAACGGGCAGATCTGCTGAATTACACTGCTGAGGGGTGCAGTGGGTGAGACAGGAGAGGTCTGCTGCACCATGTGGGAAGCTCCCTGGCAGGGGATCATAGGCGTGCTGTATTGGCTGTGGATAGTTTCTTAGTGCTGAGACTTAACCCCTTTGCCACCAGGAAGGCCCTGAATCAGCCTTCTTTTAAAGAAGCTTTCCTAGAACCCCAATTCAACAACTTCCATTATCATCTCTTGGTCATGAATTAGGCACATGATGAATGAATCTTATTTGCAAGGTCACCCACAACAAAATCAGAACATAGTTACTAAGGAAGACAGGAAGAATTATGTTGCATAGTCAAATAGTTTTTTGCTACTGCTGTTACCTTGTATTTCCTTCCCAAAATGTTTAGATTGTCTGTGGATAGTTGGTAGTCAGAATATGGATGGTAATGGGTGGTCTACATTAAAAAAATTTTTTGTGTCTACTAATTGTTTTGTGCTACATGTGTGTTATAATAGTAATCTCCCACAGAGATAAAATATAGTAATAGCTAACTTTATTGATTACTTACCATAGGCCGGGTTTGCTTTTAATAGTCTGTATTTTATTCTTCAAAGAAAAAATTTTCTCATTTAATTTTTTTTATTGAAGTAAGGTTGGCTTGCATTGTTATTAGTATTTTGGAAGTAGAGGATTCCCCCCCTTCAGGTGTAGATACCATAGTGCCCCCACCACCAAATCACCCGTAGTCCACCACCATAGTTCATTGTGCTGCCTCCCCACATTATTAATACTCTTTCCACTCCCCCTCTGGATGCTTCTGTTCTACAGTCAGCTTTCAAGGGTTAGTATTACAGCTTCTCATTATTTGAATCTTTGTATGGTTGTCTGTATCCCACATATAAGTGATACCATCTGGTATTTTTCTTTGATGTAGGTACTTTGTTATTTCCATCATATGACAAGGGAAAAACTGAGGCATACAGAGGTTAAATTAGGTAATGTCCAGCATAACCCATTTAGCATTTGGTAGAGTCAGTGTTCAAATCCAGGGAATCTAGCTGAAAGTTTGCCCTTCACCTCACTATTGCAATGCCCCTCTTAGAAGAAACTTAAACAAAGAGAATAAAAAGAGAAGACAAAAGATACTAACTGCAATGCCAGTGTCTTTAAGTTATACTGATGTGCTTTGTGTTGGAAGAAATCCTTGGCTATGGGTCTCCTGCACACACCACTGAGAAGCAACCATGCCTTCCTGCAATCGGCTGTGTCCCCACCCAGGGAGCAATAGACTTGGCCACTTTTAATTGTACTTGACAGCTTTGGCAGTTCTGGCCATCATCAGTACCACTTAACATACTTCCAAGGAGTCTGGTATGTTTGGGAGTGCCTCCTTGCCTCAAACTAAATTGTCCAATCCACATGGTGACTGTCTGAATTTGTGCTTGACTGGTCTGAACCTGCTCTGTGTAAATAAGAGTGAAAAATATTAGACATCCGTCACTTCATTCAATAAAGTCCTTCACTTAATTTATTAATAGAACTAAGAGCCTCTCACAGGTCACCTGACTTCATTTCAATGGCTTTTGTGATGACTTTTGTACCAGTATCCTTATTTCTGCCTTTGTATTTCTTTCAATAATTGCATTTAATAAAATGGCATGATCTAAATTGCATCGACTATAACTGGTGACACCTGAGTGTTCTAAAGCCTCCAGAAAGCAAAGTTCAGTCTGGCATTGAACCCTCTCCAAATGAAAATCCATTTAAATAAACATTTTCCTGGCAAGAAACAATTGATGTGAACCTAAATTAGTATGTATTAAAGAGGCTTACAAATTTATAGAACTAAAGTTTGTTTTCTAGAATCCCTGGTTAGGCAGTGTAAATGTTTTCTCTCTTCGGATGACGGTGGATTGATTTGAGATTGACTGGGTTTAAACTCTGGCAAATCAGATCGGTGTTTCTTATGTTGGGATTTTGTTATAAAAATTCTGGCAATGAAAGATTTTTTATATATTTTAATATCCCTGAAACCAGTATCTGTGTTATCTTCTGGCCTTAAGAAGGGAAAAAATTCTTTAGTCCGGGGTTCCATAGTTTTTATACTCAGAATCCTTTTTGATGTAAAGCTATATTTTATCTTATACCAACCTTCTCATTATTGCCTGTTAAGAAGTAATAGATTTCTTCTAGTGACTCCTCCTTTTTCTCCCTTTCTCCTTAAGATCTATTGACTCCCTGGGCTCTATCTAGACTCCCCAAGCACACTTCCATGTCTTTAATTTGTGCCACAGGCTTGAGTGAGAAAGACCATTAAACATTTATGCGTCCATCAGGCATTTTCACCTAAATTATGTAATTCAATCTCCATAGCAAATCTCTTAGACGGGCATTCTTTCAGATAAGGCAACTGGGACTCCTAATAATTAAAGAGTTTGCCCCAGGTCCACACAAATAATTTGCTGTCCACCCCATAGACTTTCAACCTGGATTCATATGGCCTTCATTGCTGCCCCCTGTAACTATTAAGTTTTTCTGATTGAAAAGATGCAAGTGCCTCATAACTATCTCCTGCCTCATAATAAAGATGGAAGACCTATAATCATCGGCACAAATTCATACCAAGGTGCTATCATTCCCTCTTACCACAGACCTCTTGAAGATAAACTTCCCAATAAACGAAACACTAATAATACACTACAAGACAATTAGCTGTAAAGTGTTTCTCTTCCCAGGCGCCTTGCAATTTAATTGGACAAAAGTTTTAGTCATGTGAATGAAACTCTGAGACATCATGAGTCCTGCAAGGTCTCCGCGGAAGGAGAGTGGGTTTGACTGAAATTTCAAGAGTTATTCAAATCCTACTGTGTAAGCAGCTCAGTTAGCCTCCCTGCTCTGGACAGGACCTTCATTGCTCTCCTTAGCTACTGCTTCTCTCCCCTACAGTATAGCTTGACCTTAGCCTGAGGTCTGGAACTCTGTGTGTTTTTAATATCCTTACCCATAGCCTTATCATTTTTATGTCCCTAGCACTTTCTGAAGTTACAATTCATGAAATATCATCTTTAACTCATGTTTCACATTGAAAATAAAATTAATGTCACGAATATATCTTTACACACTTCTTGGTATAATAGCTTACATGGTAGATTATGACAGAAGAAATTATGCCTGAACCTGTGGAATTCTGTCAGAAGGTCTCCTTTCATTTGGACTGTGAAGGATCCTCAGAAGGAAGAACCACGCCTTCTTCCAGCCTCGTTGATCTAACTTCTCCAGGCTCACTGGTCTTTCTGTTTCCTAAATATACCCACTTCCTTTCCACCTCAGGACTGTTTCATCTGCTGTTCCCTCTACCTAGACAGCTCGTTCTTTGTATATTTACATGATAGGCTTCTTATCAAGCGGTCTCAGGTCAGATCCCAGTTCTCTGGAATACTTTTTCTGACATCTAAGAAAACTAACCTCCAGTTGCTCCATCACATTTTTTTTTCTTCTTAGCATTTATCTATCCGACATTTTCAAGATTATTTTGGTCCCTGAATAACAAAAACATCTATTTTACCTTCATGAGAAAAGGGGTCTGGTCTTTTTCACTGGGATGTCCTATAAACACCCAGAATGGTAGATAGTCCATAATAAATAGTAAATTGATGTAATACATAAATGAAGAGTAGTATTCAAGAAATGTTAGTTGAATGAATAAATAAATGAATACCTGTGAAAAGCTTGTGAAAAACTGTGTTCGATTTCATAAGTCCTCTCTGGGTAGACTGGGAGTTCAGATAGGCAGGACTCTGTTAAATATATCTGTGTATCTTCTCTAGGTACTCAGTAGAGTACCTTTCACACTGCAGTTTCTCAATGTCTGAGTTACTCCTTCCATTTTCTCATGTGTAATGGTGCCCAAAAATGCCATTTGGGTTTTTCCTAATGATGCAGCCAACCTGGCATTTTGTATTTATAAATAAGCATCATCATGCTGTGTGATAATCTAGTCATTGCACAGGATAGAAAGCACATCCTTCACGACCAGCTCCTTCTAGTCATCTTCTGGGTCTCAAAATCACATGTGCTGAGAGTGGTTATGACAGGTTTGCGCATGGATAGAATACGCAACACTGTCAATTATCCTGTTTCCAATAACCTTGTATTAACTTTTTGAACCTCAATAGCATATCTAGTCTTTAAAGAACAGCTGCAGAGATGCCTAGGTCCTTTTAGTAAATTGGCAATTCAATCTATCTATAATTAGAGCTTGGGTTATTTTCCTACTGATGTGTTTGTTAACTTTTACTTAGGTCAAAATTCATCTGTCATTTTTACTTGTATAATTTATTTCTGTTCTTTTGACATTTCACTCCTTGTAAAAATTTAGTATCATTTTCAAATTTAGAGATTTTACTGTGCACTTTCTTTTCAAAACATAATAAACCATTAAATCAGATTGGCCTAGACTGGGTTCTTTGAAAAACACCACGACATTTCTCCTTTTAAGAAAGTTATGCCCTACTATTTTGATATTCTTTATTCATGATAAAACTGTCTAGCTAATCCTAGGGTAATTCAATTAAGAAACTATCACTGGTGTGAAAAAATTAAAAAGTTTTTCCAAGAATAAAACACATTCATTATTTTCCTTTTCTCTACAAATTTATTGTCTTTCTGAAAGAAGTCCACAGATTCAGGCATCATTTCTTCTGACAAAACTGAGTTAGCTTTTCTCAAGCGAACACATATTGACAAATATTCAGCAATCCTAGTTTTCATTCATGTTCTACTGATGTGCAGATCTCTCCCTTTTAGAAGCTTGATGTCCTCCCAAACTTGGGCAAATAATGATTAAGTCTGGGACCTCAATTTAGCCCTTATTTGCAAAGCAAGTAGGGAGGGCATTTTTAAGAATCACCAGGTCTTCTTTATGATTTAAAAAATTAATTAGATGATAATAATTTATTCTCCACATGTACTTTCATCCATTGTTAAACATGGGAAAAATAGTAAAAGTGATCCGATCAAATTCATCATATTTTTCAGCACCTATTTAAATATGTCATGTTTCTTTCTTTTTTCTCTAGCTTTATCTCCTAATTAATTCTATTATTATCCTCCCATTCAGATATTGTTACAGCTCCTTCCTTAGGTTTTATATTTTTCTTTCCCTTTTATCCCTACGTCAATAACTTGTAGTTAGTTTCATTGCTTATAAACAGTAGTTGGTCTAGCAATGAATTTTAACTTGAAATACTTATTCAGCCCCACTTTATGGTCATCAATGTCACTTCTATGAGTTTTAAGTGGACTTTAATGCATTATTCCTTTTTTAAGAACTTGAAGTGCTAATAACTCTTGAGGACGTTTAAACGTATTATTCCCTAGTACACTTTTCTAAACAATCTGAGGAAATAAAACATTTACTCATTTTGCTTTATTCTGTTTTCCTTGGTAGAAAGTCAGTACACTTGATTTGGTAACAAGGCAAATAAGTTCTCCTTCAAAAGACATCAGCTCTATACTTATGCTTAGAATCACAACTAGAAATTTGAAGCTCTCAAGTAATGATTTTTGAAAATTTCCCTTTAACCATGATTAATTGCAAAATAAACAGATCCTTGAAGCTAAACCTTCAGGAATCTGTACAAGACTTTCAAAGCATTTTGTTTTGAAAAGTAATCAAATATAACCCTTGAGTAGATACGGAGATTGTTTGTTTGTTTTTCTTTAACAGACTTATTGAGATATAATTCACATACCTTACAATTCACCCTGTAAAGTATACAGTTGAATAGTTTTTAGCATATTCACAGGTCTGTGCAGCCATTACCACCATCAATTTTATTTTATTTTTTAATTTTTTAAAGATTCACTTATTTATGCATACAAGCTGGGGCACAGGCCAGAGGCGTGGGGTGGCGAGAGGGCTCACCAGAGACAGAGCGGGGAGCAGAACAGGCAGATCAGAAACACACTGCTGAGGGGAGCAGCGGGCGAGGCAGGAGAGGTCCGCAAGCCATGTGGGAATCTCCCCAGCAGGGGTCAAACTCTCATCGCTGCTGCCCACAGCTCCACAGCGCAGCGCCCAAGCTCTGCGCCACCAGGGAGGCCCCACCACCATCAATTTTAAAACTTTTTCTTCACTACAAGAAGAAACAGCTCATGCTTTAGCTATCATCCCCTTACCCTCCATTCCCACCTACCATTTTAAGCAACCACTAATCTAATTTTTTTCTCTATAGATAATATTATTTTGGATTTTTGTATAAATGAAGTCATATCTTACAGTCTTTTTTGACTGGATTTCTTTCATTTAACATAATGTTAACTTTCATTTCAGTTAGTTGTAGCACTCTGCCGGGACTTTGTTCATTTTGTGACTGAATAATATGCCATTGCTAGTATATATTTTATTCCCTTTATCCACTCACCAATTGATGGATGTTTGGGTTTTTCCCACCTTTTGGCTATAGGACATAATGCTGTTATAAACATTTGTGTACAAGTTACTATGTGAACATATATTTTTATTTCTCTTGGGCATATACTTAGGAGTGGAATTGTTGGGTCACAGTGTAATCCTATATTTAACCATTTGAGGAACTGTCAGACAGTTTTACAAAGTAGTTATAGCATTTTATAGTCCAACCTGCAGTGAATGAGGATTCTAATTTTCCCATGTTTTTTTTTCCCAATGCTTGTTGTTATCTGACCTTTTGATTCTAGTCATCCTAGTATATGTGCAGTGGTACCTTTGTGGCATTGATTTGTATTCCTGATAACAAATGATGTTTAGTGTCTTTTCACATGCTTGTTAGCTGTTTGTATTTCTCCTTTGCGTAAATGTCAATTCAGTTCCCTTGCCCAATTTTTACTGTAGTATTTGTCTTTTTACTCTTGAGTTAAAATTTCTTTCCCTTTCTATTGAGGTAATATTTGAGTTGTAAGAGTTGTTTTTTTCGGCCTCCCTGGTGGCGTAAGGGGTTAGGCACAGCACTGTGAAGCTATCCAGAGCCACTGCAGCAGGAGTTAGATCCCTGGCCAGGAAGCTTCCCACATGGCACAGCAGACCTCTCCTGCCACGCCCGCTGCTCCCCTCAGCAGTGTATTTCAGTCAATCTTCCTGTTGTGCTCCCCACTCTCTCTCTGATGAATCTTCTCAGCCCCCACTCCTCAGGCCTACACCCTAGCTTGTATGCATAAATAAATAAATCTTTGAAAAAAAAGAGCCTTTTTAAAATGTTATTTTAGATATACATCCCCTGACACAAAAGTTTGACACTTTGATGGTGTTCAATTTATTTACTTATTCTTTTACTTTTCTTGTTTTTGGTGTAATATGTGAGAAACCATGTCCCAAATCTAAGATCATGAGGATATACCTATACCTATATATTTTCTTCTAAGCGTTTTGCTGCTACATTTATATTTTTGCTCTATCTTCAATAATTATGTTAAATAATGATCCAGTTTCATTCTTTTGCAAGTGGCTATATAATTACCCCAACATCACTTGTTGAAAAGACAATTCTTTCCCCACTTTAAAAAAAAATCATTTGGCCATACGTGTGTTTATTTCCAAATTATCAATTATATTCCATTGATCCGTATGTCTATCTTTGTACCTACATCACATTGTAATGACTACTGTTACTTTGTGTATATTTTGAAATTCGTAAATGTGAGTCCTTCTACTTAATTTTTCCTTCGTAGAACTATTTTGGGTTATTCTGTGTCCCTAAAATTCCAAGTCAATTTTAGAATCAATTTGCCAATTTGTACAAAGAAATCATTTAGAATTCTGATAGGAATTGTGTCAAATCTATAGGTGAGCTTGGGGATTATTGACATCTTAAAAATATTAAGTTTTATGGTCCATGAACTTGAGAGTGTTTTCCCATTTATTTAGATCTTTTTAAATTTATTTGAAAATTTTTGTTTGTTTTCAGGGTATTATGTTTGTATTTCTTTGTTAAATTTATTCCCAAGTATGTTATTCTTTTCAATGCTCTCATAAATGAATTTCTTATTTTCATTTTTTGGATCTCTGCAAGTATAGAAATACAGCTGACTTTTATATATTGACCTATATCTTGTAACCTTCATGAAATCACTGATTAGTCCTAGTTGTTTTTTTTAGTGGATTCATTAAGATTTTTCTCTATACAAAATATCGAATGTTTTCACTTATAACAGGACTATAAGGAAACCAAATAGGAAAGAGACACTGGGGGGGGGGGATGAGGGGGAGGGGAGGATAAGGGCACAAAATGGAGTAGGAAAGAACACAAGGGACCACGGAGATGGGTCACGGGTGAATTGGTGGTGGGTGGTGGGCTACCCAAGGGGAATACAAAATATAAAAGACATAAATAACAATAAAAATATATTAAAAATTTTTTTCTCTATACAAGAATGTGTCATCTGTGAATATAGTTTTGTTTTGTGCTTTCCAATCTGGATGTTTTTTATTTCTTTTTCTTTTCTTTTTCTTTTCCTTGCCGAGTTTCACTTAGAAATTTTTATAGTTGTATTTTTATGTGTCTGTCTGCTTTTGATATCAGGGTAATATTGACCTAATGGAATGATTTGGGAATTGTTACCCTCTCTTAGCCGGAAAAATTTGTAAAAAGTTGGTATTCATTCCTCATTAAGTGTTTTGGTAGAACTCAGTGGTAAAATTATCTGGTCCTATATTTTTTATGGACATTATTTTTTTTGATTACTGGTCCAATCTCCTCATAGTTATAGTAATTATTTTTTATTTATTCTTGAGTCAGTTTCAGTAGTTTGTGTTTTTCTCTTAATTCCTGATTCTCTGTCTGAACTTTCCCACTTGATTTTCTTTAAGTATTGGCAGCAGATATGGTGAATCACACCAGGACTGGGAACCAAAAATGAGTGTGGCCGGCTGCAACACCTGAAAGGAATAAAAATCAGTCCGGGTTCAGCAACAAGTAATGCATGTGGATTAGCAGGGAAGTCAGGACCAGTCATGAAACAGAATCGATGAGAGATCAGAAATAAGAAGGTAAATAAGAGTGAGGAGGTGTGCAAATTTGGGGAAAGAAATCAGCAATAAAAGAAAAGGCAGACCAAAACTTCAGCAGAAAGATCAGAAATAGGCAGTAAGACTAGAGTCTAATGCCTGGTACTGAACCTCTGTTTCAACCCAGGAGATTTTCTGAGCTGGTAATGAAGGCAGGAATCCGTCCCTAAGTTTGGTGTCCTGAGGTTCAAATGTGGGACTATTTCAACACAATGGGGAATGAGAGAAGAAGAGAATTGAAATAGTAGGAGAAGCATAAAAGAATCTATATAACCTGCTCAAGAGAGACCCCGAAACCGTAACCCTTAACCATGACAGAGATATTTCAAATAATTAATTTAATATTAGTATATATAATTTAAAAATCCATTGCTGAACTATACATGACTATTCCATACAATGCACACTTAGATTGATATTTTATATATTCCAGAAATAAGCAATTATTTTCTCATATTTTGGAATATAATGCTGAGCCTTTATTTCAAATTAATTCTTTTTCAGAAAGCATGAGTAACATGAATCCGTTAAATAAATAAAAGAAGCAAAAAATGGAAAATACTTTTGATCACATATTTGATTAAAATATTTAGTATTGTGTATCTGGAAAAAGACATCCCTTGGGGAATACAAATTCCAAGTAAGATGGGGTTTATTTTAAAGGGAGAAAGCCACAGCTATGCTAATAATCCCTTTTAAGATTCTGTGGATAACATGAGACCCACAATAGTATCTAACATAAACATGTAAGGAGATTTGAGAGAAACACAACAAAAATAAACTTGAGAATCACCCCCTCAAAGTTTTTTCCACCCTCTGGCTTTTTTAAAATCTGAAAGAAAGGATGAGAATGCTGAAAAGTGTAGAAAAGAAAGAAAAGAATCAGGCAAGGGAATTTGTGAGCTTCTTCCTTAAATAATATATTAATAGATATGTATATAACTTGATGATTAGATTTGTTAATTACAAATTTTTCAGGGCTTTTTCAGTTGAACATTCAAAAAACCCAACATAATCACACTTACCTCCTTGTTACCTTGTTGATTCCCTTAATTTCAGACTCTAAGGGATGAGTGGTAGCTGGATGCTATCCACCACTCTTGCTCTTTCCATTTGTTGCCTCTGACTTTTTCTTCTTTCTTTTCCTTGTCCTTCTCTTTTTTTTTT
>PVIJ01020612.1:0-20541 GCA_004024925.1 Scalopus aquaticus | reverse complement strand
TGCATTATGTAGCCTGCTCCATGACTCCTGTGATTCAGTGTGGTATTGCCCAACGCAACAAAAATGCAAAGGTAGACCATTACAGAACCATCCCGAGGCAGTACTATGGATCAGGAATACTCAGGAGCCTCGCTACTCAAAGTGTGGCCCTGGGACCAGCAGCATCCTGTGAGCTTATTAGAAATGCAGGTTCTCAGGTCCCATTCCAGACCTTTGGACTCAGTATCTGCATCTTTGACAAGGTCCTAGATGATTCGTGTGCATGTGAAAGCTTCACAGGGTCCATTACAGAGATCCCCTGAGTGGCACGTTGAACTGGGTGACCTATAACATTGCTTAAAATTCACAATTGCATGATTTTAAAAGTCTATAATCACTAAAATAAGAGATGACAAATACCAGCAGCAATATTATGGCACTATCTGGGGATACACCCTCATGCCTCCCTTGGCCCCATCCAACTCGAAGATCAAAACTCAACTAAACAAGTGGGTTTATGAAGATACAACTAAGACTACGTGTTAGGTTTTCAATCATCTGAAGCTGTTATGAAGGCACCTTCACGCCTTTTCATAAAGTCTAGGAATGTAGGTGAGCTCTAATCAATGACTTATGGAAAAGGTAAAAAGGTGTAACATGAGAAATCAAGGGGAAGAGATAACTAATCTCAAGAAGAGCCATGAAAACTTACGGATTTTCAAAAACATCTTAAACTATCTCACTTTTTAGTGGTCTAAATGTTTAAATAATTCATTGGTGCTATATCTATTGAATTTGTTCAGTGATTTTTTTCTTTCCTATAAGATAATTCCTTAAGGATTCCGGAGACTGTAGGCAAATGTCCAACAACTCAAAATAGAGAGGTCTTAGAGACCAACAGATAAATGAGGATAATGAATAGTAATGACCAGTACAGCTCAGAAGCAAACCTCTCTAAGTTGCTGCTTGAGTGAATAAAGCATCCTACCTGGTAAACAAATTTCATGCACTGAACACTATATTGGCCATGTACTAAGAGTTTCATTTTTATTAGATTTCAAAACAAATATTTGGAGAACAATGTGATTATAAGATGAAATTCTCAGAAACCATCTTGCGTATTAGCCATGAGCAAAAGAACAAGAACATAATGTAAAAGACCAAGTGCATAAAACCTAAAAAAATCCTTTGCTAATGGAGCATCTTTCATTTCTCTTACTTAGAAGACGTGGAGATATTTGTTACTTCTAGATTCGATACACAAGTAAGTCCAACATAAAGGGAAGCAATCTACATCACTTCCAAGAACAGAACCAAGAGATGTCCTTAGAAACACCTCCCATTCCCTGGCCACGTTCTTGGGCAACTGGAGGATCAAGGGGAACCCACAAAGGACTCCCACAAAGGCACCGGAGATCTTTGAAACTGTGGAAACCCTGCTGCTGTCAAGTTCCGACTGGCTTGCTTGCTTTCTTGGCCAAGTAATTTGGGTAAGAGAATTCCAGACATGTGGAAGTTAAGTTGTAAGATGATGGAAGAGGGATTTAGTAAGACACGTTCATCTCTTGGCGAGAGTGAGTTCCTCTTTTACTCGCCTCCGTAAGAGTAAGGCTGGATGTTAAATCGATAGCCACGTTTTTATCATTACTATTAATATTTTTCAATCATCAACTGCTGACTTTACACACAAACTAGATTTTAACAAGGGGAAATGTAGGTCTAGTGGAAAAGAAATGCCTCTCAGTGAAATCGATTATTATATTAAACCAGTGACTTTCCAAAGTCTTCTGGCCTTTAAGATGTACTTTCCTCCAACGAGGCTCAACAACAGATTGATTCATTAATTAACATTGCACCAATAATTTACTTTATTGCAGTGTGTCTGTCTTCTGATGTCTATTCTAAATATAATTATTACTTGAAACACATATTATATATATGAGATATATCACATATACAGAACATCTGAATTTGGATAGACACATCTGGACAACTTAGAACCGAGAACGTGCTCTTGGGTTCACTCTTGAGTGGAGTTGGGCATAACTGGTTTCAAGACTAAATCTTTTTTCAATGAACCATTCAGCTACTTTTCTACATCTTTTGGGGGTGACTGTTTTGTCATTAGCTATTTTATTTTTCCTGTGTTTAAACTTCATTCCAGATTATTATAGAATAATAGAATGATTTTTGCTCTATTAAGTAATGAACATTTTTTACTCCTTTTTTTCCCCCAAAATTTTCCATCCAAAGCCACCATTCTATGTCCTGCTGTCAAGATGCGCACGTTCTGGGGACTCGTCTGGCACCCCCAGTGGGAGAGCATGAGTCCACACTGCGGGGCTGCACAGCTCTGGCCCCAGCAGCATCCTCATGTGCACCTGCATACGCCGCCTCCCCAGACCTGCCCAGTGGTATCAGATGACACGACAGCAGCAAGGACTCAAGGTCACTTCCTGAGGGAGCTTTGCTTGACCTGGCTTTTCAGGTAGGGCCTTGAGGACGGGTTGGAGGGGCTGATTCAGAGGAACTGAGAACACTGACTTGATGACAGAATTGAGGACAGATCAGAGTTGGGGAAGATGGAGAAGGGGGTGTGACAGGCCGATGACGGGCAGATTTCTGGAGAGGCAGGAAACCCGGGTTTCTCTGGGAACGAGTCGGGGGAGGTGCTTTTGGCTCCCAAGTGAGGAGGCGGCCTGTCCTGGAGCTTGTCTGCTGGACGTTGGGAGCCCACTTTCAAGACTTGGCAAAGACAGCAGGGCCAGGGCCAAGGGGTGGACAGACAAGCGGAGAGATGACAAGGGAGCCACGGGCAGTCCCAGGCAGGACAGTCGCCGGATGACAACGACAACACGGGGCCCCTCTCCACACACCTGCGTGGCGCTCAGCATCATTCTAGGTGCGTCATTCTAAGCCTTACAAAACCCCGACAGACATTCTTATCCCCAAGTTTCAGGTCCGGAAACTGAGGTTCTAGCAAATCACGCCAGGTTCTCCTCGGTCACAGTCCCCGTGGGGCCGCATTGTCTTCTCACGGTGGCTCCTGTGTTTAGAAGCTTGTTGTGGATGGAGCCTAAATTCTCACAGGCTCCATGAAGTCTTGAAATTATCTCCCAGTGTGTGGGGAGGGTCAGCACAGAGGTAAACTTTTTAAGCTGTGCTTAGGATGTCTCTTCATCACCTGAAATACACAAATACAGTCCCCTTCTCCAGTCTTCCCTTTCCATGGAAACTTTTCTCAAAAAGCACTAAAACTCTGCAGTGATAATTCCACCATGATATGACTTTCTTATAGTAAGAACCTATTATCTCTGTTCCAGAAAGAAGCTGAGCCCCAGCATGCCAGCTCTCGTGCAAACTTCCCTTTTCTGGGCAGCGACTTCTGGCGCCAGGATATCAGGGCGTAGATTGGAAGGTGGCTGAGAACAGGCCAGCACATCTGCAAGTTGTCAAGAGATGAAAACTCCTACCTGAGAGGCAGGAGAAAAGTGATTTGCACGGAGGTGGCTGAGGAATAAGGCTCATTCACTAGAATTCCATGTACCTTGCATTACGGTGCCTTCCCCTGCAGCTGAGGCTTGTGCTAAAACAGCATTTAAAGAGCTCAGAAACTGGTGATGCTCACAGAGTCAATCGTGATGTTTCACACTTGAGGACACACTGAAGAAACCTCCCCGTGGTTTTGGTGACCCACATACAAGAACAGCATCACTGCGTGGGTGCAGCAGAGGTGTCAGGCGGGCATTCAGATGCCAAGTCTTACTCTTTAGAATTCCTCTCTAATACTTTAATGTCTTCTCAGCGAGGCAGAAGTGATCTGCCCTTTAGACTCACCCAGAATTTTTGAAATTCCTTTGGAAATATCATCAGCTGATAAATGGGCAAAAGATATGAATGAGTGATCGACAGAAAATAGGAGTCACCTATGAGTAGATGAAAAAATGCTCAACACCCAGAGGTCAACTGTCACCCCTCCATCTCTGGCCTACACCCCAGTTCTTGTATGCATAAATAAATCTTTAAAAATAAATATGATAGGACTTCTATTAACAACTGGATAAATGTGAAAAATGTCTGGCAACATAAACCTCATTCAGTTAATTTAAAAAACATGGCAGCACTTGGCATCCGGGAGCTCAGTTCACACCAGGTTCCAGGCCGGAACACAGCACAGCCCCCGCCTGTCCCGAACCTCTGGTTTTGCAACTCAAGAGCCTGTGTATTTCCATTTGTTATAAAAACAGAAAAGACCACCCTTGGGGCACCAAATTGAATCATTTCCCTGAAGGTCTGCACGTGACTCCCATTATGATTATAATCATAGCTATGATTATACTGATAATTTGTCTCTCCATCACAGAATGGAGTTGGTAGTTTCAAACTGCAGACCAAAGGTGCCTATTTTCTGCTCTGCAAATGGATCCAGAGAGCCTGTCATTCTGGAGAAGGGTGGAAAGACCCCAAACTCCTGTAGTGCGGTTGGTATCTCCATGACTAATACGTCTGCCCGCCACAGCGACAGGTTCCACATGCATGGTTCCCACCAACCACAGATCAGATGGCCCATGTGGCCGGTCCCGAAGGGGGCTGGTATGCACCCCAGTCGGGCTTCTCTGTCTAGACAACTCAACCTCACAACTATGGACACCGCATTCATGGTGTGTTGGGCAGTATAAGTAAGCTAGAGATGCTTGACAGTGCGACATGAGAAGAAATGCACATTATCACTCATCATCAGAGAAACGCAGGACAAAGCCACGAGATGCCACCGCACACCAGTGAGAGTGGCCCATGTCAAAAAGAGCAGAGACAACTGCTATGGATGAGGGCGCAGAGAAAAAGGCGTCTTGCACCCTGGGGGCAGGAACGAAGACAGGCCCAGCCCCACGGAAAGCAGGGGCGGTTTCTCCAAATGACGAGAGCAGATGTTCCAGATGATCAGCAATGCCTGTCTTGGGTATCTACCGAAGTATACAACAAAACAAAGGAATGGCCAAAACTTAACCAAAATGAACCCTAGAATATGACCACAAATTGGGACTAGTAGAAGGGGAGGGAAAAGTGGGGAGAAATTGGGGAGAGGGCCCAGTGGAGGGTGGTGGAGGACCAGGGGTGCTGTGGTGGTTGGCGTGGTGTGGTGACATCATCTGACAGGGGTGAACCTGTACCTCTAAATCACACACAGTGTTGTAAATGAATGTTGCCTTGGGGAAAAAAATGGTTAAAAATTTTAAAAAGATAATATAATTTTTAATGGTAAAAAAAAAACCGAAACATTTTTATTAGTAAATTGAGCACTGTATGGGAGGATGTGCGCAGTCTGCAAATACCACAGCATCTCACATCAGGGCTGCCTCTTGTCGAGGGGCTTTGAACGAGCGCTGTTGACACTCAGGGCCAGGGAGGAGGAACAAAGCAAGAGAAGGCGCCAGCGCTGGCCCCCAAAGAAAGGAAGGAGGGTATCAGATTTAACGAGGGGCTCAGAGCAGATGGTCAGACCAGAAGTCCAGAGGCCAGAGGCTGACAGCTCATCTGTTAACCACCGAGAACCTCCCCAGGATTCCGGGAGCCACTGTACCCCGTCCCTCATGCTCGCTGCCAATGCTCTCCACAAAAGAAGCCCCTTACCGTAGCACATTGCCCGGGGCACTTAGAGCTACAGAACAACAGATGACACTTGAAAGCTATTTCCTTCCCAGGTGCTCAGCGAGTATTCAATTCGGTGACGTCTCATCAAGACCACCCAGCCCCAGGTCATTTGGGCCTCGGTAGATGAATATGTGTATGAAATTTAACATGACCACAGATTCTCCCTTTGGGGCCAGCGTGCTATCACCTAGTGCTTCCTCCACCAGAACCTCATCAAATCCCACTGTGCTCCTAAACCCAGGATGGACCTGGGAATACAGGCTGGAGGACACCCCTGTCCCTGAACACAGGGGCACGACTCTGGGCTGGTCTGGAGCTGGGGGAGCTGGGATTTCCTCGCATGAGACAGACCCCCAAGACTTGGGGAGGTGAGTCTGTGAACGGCGCGGTACTGCACCTGCAGGCAGGCCGGAGCGCGTCCTTGGGGTTTGCTGACGTCCACGGCCACCAGCTGCCACCCTCCAGAGGCGTCCTCATGAAACATCTTCAAGACAAAGAGGGAGACGAGTCAGAGACGCTCAACAGGGAACATGAAGACCCTATGTCTTTAGCGTTCTGTACTTGGTTATCAAACATTTGTCTTCTTACAGATTTAAACCTGGGACCTGAGTCATTCCAATTACATTCATTTTAACTACAGGAAGGATAATAATATCGTCAGTGAAGAAGAAGAATATCCACAAGAATGAGAGAGGAACTTGTGTTTACTGAGCACTTATTATGTCCCAGGTCCTGTCTGCCTTACAATGCTTTGCATACAATCACCAATATTCTTCTCTGCATGACTTAGAAGGAGCATTTTATCCCTATGATATAGATTATTATGGGCTACACTTGGGAGAAAATGAACATTGAATTACAAAGCTTTGTGTCCGGTGTGTTTTTAGTAGAAGTGGTGACTTTTTATCTTTGTTTATTGGACATGCCTCATAGACCCAAGGAAATCATTCTCGGGTTAGAGAAGATGTGGAGGGAGTATGGGGAAAGAGGCTGGTGTTATTTTAATCGTAGGAGACTGATACATCAGTCAAAATACTTTATAAAATGACCTTAAGTAGGCCACAATTACTCTGCTCAGCAGACATTTATGCATTTGCAAAGGGAAAACCGTAGTTTCTTCAAGCTTATAGACATAAGTGATAAAATTAGGGTGGCAGTGGGGCTAAAATCTTCACATTTTAAAACTGGACTCAGAGGTCGCTAATGCCTAAGTTTACCATCTGTGTATTCTATCACCTCAAGAACGAGTCATCTGTCAACGTGACACCCAGCTAGAAGATTTTCCCAACTTGAAGTTTTCTACTAATATATTTTCCTTTTAACTCATTAGGGGTGTGTGTGTGTGTGGGGGGACTGGATGGAATTTAGGATATTTATTTTCTGAGAAAAGACAGTAATTGTAGCATTCATTGTTTTATTCCTGCCCAAGACTGACAGCTGCTACATGGGCTCATATCCTCCACTCAATCTGACCCCATATTTGAAGGGTAGCTGCTGATGGCATATGGGAGGAGGCCAAGATTATATTACCTAGGATTTATAATCATACTTTCAAACTGCTGGTAGCAGAAGTGACAGATCATTTACGAAGGAAAACCGGCCCTCTATAAATTGAGTTGTTGCGAGACAGTATTCACAGGCCTTAAATACATCTTTAACATGAATAAAGGAGCACACTGACACAAGAGTCTTTGATCAGAAATGCTGATTACGAATTGTTTTTCCATTTACAGGATTCTGTGCCCCTTTAGAGTAGACTGTAAAAAGTATTATTAGTGGTAGAGAAGCACATCTTCGTGAATAGGATCATTCTAAGAATGCTTAAGTTGGTTCAAATGTGAAGCTGTTCAATTGCCATTTAAAGTTACTGTCGGAATTCCGGATGTCTCCTTTCAAGGAGAAGAGACAATGCGATTCTGTCAGCCACCAGCTGGAAGCCCCTGTTGGGGTTCCCCACTCTCTCTTATCAGGGTCCGAAGGATCTCCAGGCCATCTGCCGGCTTTGATCAGTAGCAGATTCATTTCCTCCATTAAATTATTTTTTCCAGTAGCCCCAAAATCAAATGAATCAATTTAATTGTTAGCAAAAGTGTTCCCTAAAGGTCACTTCTTTGAATGAAATAAAGTGAAGGACACACAAAGATGTTCAGCTTTTCTTTGGTCTCCTGAGTCATCAAACAGCATTTAGATCCATTACAGTAAGAGTTATGTGAGGCAGACCCGGGGTCTCCGAAGCCAGGCCCCTCAGAACTCAGGACCTCAGGGGAGTGTGACAGGGCTGCCAACTGAGCCTCCATATCTGTCCTTTCAAGTAAGAAATTTTTTATGGGGTGACTAGGCCACCAAGAAAAGAAAAAAAAAAAAACACAAATTCTTGTTCTTTTCTTAAATCTTGACTACGTAGCTCCATACTGGCTTATGAGAAAAAAGCAGAAACTTTCTATGATTTGCACTTCTTGCTTTCGGGAATACAGATGTGAGGGTTAGTGTACAGCAGCCATTTTAGTCCATGAAGCAACCGTGGGACTAGAGGCTAAGTAATGTGGCGCGGAAAGGGAGAAGGAATCTGGATGTGTGGGAACACCGACAACCATGCAAACCCCAAACGACCTTCTCCAACTCTGAGGGATAAAGGAATCTGTTTTACATAGGCTACTTAGTTTGGACTTATTCCTCTTGCAACTGAACCTAACTTAACTAACACAAGTGACTTCATTTTGAATGTTCAAAGAGTTCTTTCATTTTTAAAGATGGAACTATTCCTCTGTCATTATAGTTACTGTTACAGACTCACAAAACATGGGTGAAAGATAATCACCATTAATATTTTAGAATTATGGCCTCCCTGGTGGCGCAACAGGTTAAGTCTCAGCACTATGAAGCTATTGAGAGATATTGCAGCATGAGTTCAATACCCGGCCAGGGAGCTTCCCACATGGCGCAGCAGACCTCTCCTGTCTTGCCCGCTGCTCCCCTCAGCAGTATACTTCAGTCACTCTGCCTGTTCTCCTCCCCACTCTGTCTCTGGTGAAGCCTCTCAACACCGCCCCACCCAACCTATGGCCTACACCCCAGCTTGTATGCATAAATAAATAAATCTTTAAAAAAAAATTTAGAATTAACTTCTAGGCATTTTACGCATACACATACACAAACATGGGGCCTTTTTTCCCCACATTAATACCTTATCTGCATATTTTTGTGTCAATAAAGTTTAATCACGGTTTGATGGTTTGCATTTATTCCATTTTTGTACTTTATAACCAATAATTCACTGTTAGAGTCATTCCCCCTCTCCACCCTCTTTTTGTGAAAATTAGTCCATACACACTGGCTCAGGTGAGCATTAACTAAATCTCCTTAGCCTAAATTCCTAGACCTGCCATCTTTTGGTTCTATGGTTTGTATGTGTTGAAGGCCTTTCATACGGATGCCAAGCTGTTTTCTAGGAAAGGGTTTCCAATTTACACTTTAAGCAAGCGTGTGCGAGCATGCCTCTCTCCTCCTCCAACAAAACTGTCCTTCTTAAGAAAAGAGATGTTAATATGCGGCAGCAGCAGGACAGCTAGCTGGGCCTCCCTGGTGGCGCAGGGGTTAAGTCTCAGGGCTACGAAGCTATTGCCAGCCACTGCGGCACGAGTTCAATCCCCAGGCAGGGAGCTGACCCACGTAGTACAGCAGACCTCTCCTGTCTCCCCTACTGCTGTCCTCAGCAGTATATTTCAGTGGATCCACCTCCTCTGCTCCCCACTCTGTCTCTGGTGAGTCCTCTCACCCACCTGCACCTCTGGCCTACACCCCAGTTCTTGTATGCACAAATAAAAAATAAATCTTAAATAAAAAGAAGGACAGCAGGTTGATGGCAGGCCTGTAATGACCAGATTAAGGGAGGTCAGCAACTCAGGGAGCCAAACAGAAGCTCTTGATGCTAGCAACTGGGCTTGAGACCCAGGTCCACCACCAGCTACAGTTACCTAACACAGGGCAAAGTAATTTTCTAATCTTTGTTGACTTTTTTTTTAAGATTTATTTATTTATGCATACAAGCTGGGGTACAGGCCAGAGGCATGGGGCGGCGAGAGGGTTCACCAGAGACAGAGTGCAGAGCAGAACAAGCAGATGGACGGAAATACACTGCTGAGGGGAGCAGCGGGCGAGGCAGGAGAGGTCTGCTGCGCCATGTGGGAATCTCCCGGGCCGGGCTTCGAACTTGCGTCGCCACTGCCGACAGCTCTACAGTGCAGTGCTTAACCGCTGTGCCACCAGGGAGGCCCCTTTGTTGATTTTTAATCTATAATGTTGAGAAAATACTGTTACCCATCTCACAACTGTATTATGAGGCTTAGATAAATCTGTTCGTAAAACCTTAAGCATATGACTTAGTGCAACTCTCAACACTGGCCAGTTTCTGAAATGAGACATTATGGATTAGTGAGCTATGTTCAGTAACAAGCGAATGGATTCCCAGAGAGCTCTCCTCTTGGTAGCCTCACTAGGGTACCCCATGGAGATTCCTGTCTGGAAAATTATCTCTGGCTTGTCTGTTTGCAACTGCTAGAGTGTTATAAAGCATGGCTTGGTTTACAAGGTAGCTAAGAGTGCCTTGGGAATTGTACTAAGGGCAAAATATCACCACCACCATCAATAACAGCACTAAGAGATTATTTTCTGGGAAGTGGCAGAAAAAGATTCTTAATTACAGGGTAAACATTAGCAGCTGAATTGAAATTCCAAACTTAACACACATACACAATAATGCAGAGAAAATTCTAGAAATTATTTTGAAATTCTTAATCTCTTTGGGTTCTTGCAGAATTGTAATTTAAAAAATAGGCGAAGGTCATTATAATAGAACATGATGAGAATGGACATGATTTAGTTATTAAACGAGTTGTTCAATAGTTTAGCTTCACAAAATGAAATTCTCATTTATGGCTTCCTATGATAAATATATTACTCCATTATGATGGTCTCTGACTAGAAGGAGCTCACCATTGTACTTCGCTAGACTAGCCCTCCCCAGAAACTGCGTGTATTAAATTGCTTTCTCCCATATTTTAATGATGTATACTCATGTGAAAATCAATGGTATTGGAATGCAGTGGCCACACTTTGACTAAAGTATTGTCTTTGAGCAGTAAGTTGGACACACTCTTTTTTCTTTTTGGAGGAGAAATTCTTACTATTTCTAATGGTGAGTTCTTCTCAGCCACGCATTTCTGCTTTTTCACCTGACATTGCATTTCCTTGGGAGGTGCTATAGAAATGGGGGCAATCCGTAATCTAGGGATGCTGATGGAACCACAAAGGAGGAAGACCTCCTAAGCACCACTTTATCCTTTATCAAATCTATCCTTTTTAAAAAAGATTTATTTTTATTTATGCATACTGGGGTGTAGGCCAGAGGTGTGGGGTGGTGAGAGGATTCACCAGAGACAGAGTGGGGAACAGAACCGGCGGATCTACTGAAGTACACTTCTGAGGGGAACAGCGGGGAGACAGGAGAGGTCTGCTGCGCCATGTGGGAAGCTCCCCAGCCGGGGATCGAACTCGTGCTGCAGTGGCTGCGGATAGCTTCATAGGCTAAGACTTAACCCCCTGCGCCACCAAGGAGGCCCATCAGCCTTCTATATTAGTTAGGGGTTATTAATTCAGTCAACCTGGGCCAGAGTCGAGCTCATAAGATGACAGCCCCAGGAATGACTGCCTTTTTGCCAGTCAGGATATTTATCTACATCCCTCCACATGACCCGACTGGACCACGATCCTATAGAAGAGCCAGGTGTGTTCTGCCGGCTGGCCTGGTATCTCTTGTCCCCAGGTACACGTGGCTCCTTCAGTTCCTCTCCAGGCAACAGGGAAGCTCACCCCACCAGGAATCAGCCTGCCGCAGGGAATCACGTGGCCTCAGCGGCCACCTGAGGTTCTAAGGAAAGAGACGGAAGTCCCTGGCCCCAGAGATGCAAAGCCCAGGACATTTTCTACTCACACATCTGCACATCCCAATATCCAGTTCTGGGGACCCCCCCCAACATGTGATGCAGGTGGTCCTGTTGCAAACTGCCATGGGGCTATTACATCATGGACAGGTGAGCCCCCTGCGCCCCCGCCCAACACCCACTGGGCTGGGGCAGCCGCCACCCGGGGCGGGCATGTAGTCGCCATCCCATCGACGAGCGGGTGGAACAGTGGCTCCCGACTGGAGCACTTTGACACCCTTCCTTTGTGTGTCCTGCTACTAGCTGTACTATGGTCCCCACTGGACCTTTGGTGACAATTTTTCTTTAATTTGTATCCATGTTGCGACTCAAGGGCAGTTGCTGTGTTATTTGAAAGAATCTGTTCTCATCACTGATTCCCTTTGGCCTCTGACAGGGCGAGATCAGAGTCACATTCTGCTAATCGCCTAAGAAAATACCTTCCCTGGCCCATTAATGTGCAGTTTCTGCTACACACACAGCCTGGCTGGACACCCACGGACTTCACCCTCCTGGGAGGAGCCAGCTGACAGGGAGACTGCAAAGGCTGCCAGGGACCCGTGAACTGCCTCCCTTTCTCCTAAGCTGTGTCCTCCCTCCTGCCACCCCCATTTCCTTTCCTTTCCTGACAGTCTCTTCGTTTTACTAGCATCTGAAACGTGTGACTTGGGGTTTTAAACCATTTAAGGAGAGAGGGTCTTGTGCACAGATTTTACACATGTAACAAACATCTCCCCCTGCCCTGCACAGGGCAGCATCTGGGCCACCTGCCGCTAGGCTGGGCGGGGCCTGGCGCCTGTTGCCTGGCAGCCAAAACTGCATTTCACAGAGGCTGCTGCAGGAGCTTCGGTTGCCTAGCAACGGGTGCTTAGCCGCAGCATTTTTCTTAATGAAGGTTTTTCACAATTCTCTGTGATAACCTCTGCTGAATACCTAGATGCATTACCTCTGAATTACCAACTTCTTCCTCCCGATCAGTACAATTTGACATCCAAACAATCTTCTCCAACTTTGCCTTAGTCTCTTCACATTTCATCTACTCTTAGAGCTGCTGGCTGATTTGGGGGTGTTTCCAAAGATGACTTCTCCAGTCGTGGTTTTCTAAGTGAGAGTTACTTAATACGTGGACTATGATTTTAAGGCACTGTAGGCCACCCCTCGGGAACATGCAATGCCCCTTCTGTGCCGAGCCCCTCGTTCCCCTTAAATGTCATCCTCAGAGCTAATCACAGAAATCAGCCCTGCAGGGGCCACCACCCCACTTAGGGTTCCTGTCGGAGGGACTCGGCTGGTCGTGACTGCTCATGGGTCACTAAAAGAGATGACAGGAAGCAAGAACCAGACGAGGCTGAGTCTTTGAAGGCCGCCCTGCGTGGGTCTACGGCAGTACCCAGATGGCACTGGGAAATCTCACGGAAGCTTGAATGGCTGATCACTAAAACTGCACAATACTAATACCGTTTCATCCACAAGAAAATGGCTGGATAATTCGAACTCTCACAACATCATCAAGATGTTACATGAAGCCTTTCCGAATCTTACCACATTTAGCAGCATTTTTGCATATTATTAAAAGTTCCACCTGAAGACTTTTAATCCTTCGATTTGTACCTCGGATCTTTCAAAGGTTCCTTTGTCCCCATAGACCTATGTTACAGTTCTTATAACATTTCAAAACAAAACATCTTGTATCTGCAGGCATGAAAATCATTTCATTCTTGTCTGGAGTGTTCATCTCTTTTATTGATGAAGATTTGCACCGGAATAAGCTATGTAAACCTATCTCTTTCTAAACATCAATTCAAACACACACACACACACACACACACACACACACACACACACCCCAAAACCAAAAATAAAGACACTGGATCTGAATTGCCCTCTTACAGAATAACTAGCCTGCTACTTTAGCCCAATCCCAGGGTGCTTCCAACTTCTCAGGAACAAGGGGGTCCCTTTTGATGCAGCAGTAGCCCCTCTACAACCTCAGCCATTTGGAGCTTAGTTCTCTTCCCGACTTTCTGCACTGTGGTTGGTTTGTCCTGAACGAAAGCAATTTTCTCTCCCCTATTCTGATCCTATACATAAGGGGCTCTATCTGGGTTTTTTGTTACCTGAATACATATTTCTAGAAATGGGACGCTCCAGCTTCACGGGTCTCCTGCAAGCCCGCTGCAGATGGGTGACGGCAGGATAAGAGGACGTGAGAGGTCAACCTCTCGGCTTTGTACCAAGCGCACCCGCAGAGACCCCGCCCCTTCACCCTGGAGTCTGACCCAGGAGTTTGGTCTGGAACCTCCATATCTGTATTTGAAGTCGCTCCCACGGGAGAGACCGCAGTGGCCTCCTCGGCTCCCGACGCGAGGGCGCGCGCGCCCGCCTGAGGGGTTCTCCTGCCACTGTACCTGTGTGGTGGCCGTTGAGGTAGTGCTGCTTCTGGAACCCCACATCTGTTGGAACTGTACCCTGATTTCTGCAAAGGTTTCAATGATGACAGCGATAAACACATTCTGAAAGAAAGCAGGAAGCCGCATTTACCAAAGGCAGGGGTGAGGAAGCAGAGCGCAGGCGGGAACCCCCCCAGCGTCCGCAGACGCCGCCAGAACGCAGCGATGGTGCCCGGCGCGTCCCCACGCACCTTCACAAGCCAGGCCAGGAAGAAGATGAGGGTGATGAAGTAGAAGTAGGAGCGCCAGCGCGGGAAGCTGTCGATGGCTCTGTACATGAGGAAGACCCAGCCCTCCTGCGAGGCCGCCTCGTACACCGTGAAGATGCTGGTTCCTGCGCAGAGACAGAGACAGGTGGTCACCCAGGGAGGAATCATTTTCCAGCACAGCAATCACATTTTTCCATGCTCATCTTCTCAACGACAACATTTTTTCTAAAGGAACTAAAATCGCATGCAACATTGTAGGGATCTTAGCATTCTGATAAAGTTGTTTGTGGGCAACTTCGGTGTCACTTGCAATAAAATAACTTGCTACCTTTAGCTCTCAAATGCAGTGAACAATATGGAAAAGGAAGCGAACGTTCAAAGCAAGTCAAGATGTCCTAAAAAGGGGATCTGAACACCTGGAATGTATGTCATTTTGTAATGCAATGTTATTGCAATTAAAGAATAAGAGTGTGTACAATGCAAGCTGGCACTCAGTTCAGCAGTGTGCTGGAAGACACTTTCAATGGTTTTAAGCAAAATGAAATAAATCTGAGACCGAAATATCCTTCTCCCAGGGAAATGTGAGTCTCCTAGACTCCAGATATTAATGATATACAAACATCACAAATAAATAGAGAGTCTGCCCTGGGTTCCTTGGTGTGTTTACTGGATACCAAAAATGTCAGTACATCAACAAGTGTGTTGTAGTCTCTGGGAAAACAATCTCATTGAAAATACTTGTGATAATGGAAAGAGAGAAAAGCAGAACCTCTGTGGGCAGATTTTTGGACATATGGTTAAAAGAACCTAAAAGGGCATTCAGGGGAAGGTCAGTACTTAATCCTCAAAAAATATGACATGTGTTATTATTTCTGCATCTTTTAGGAGGGAAAGTAAAACACATAAAGATTAAGTCATTTGCCTAGCATGCCCAGATAACAGGGGAACTGGATGAACTGAGTCATTCTAGAACAAGGACCTAAGTGTTTAACTGTGATGACAGCCCTCCTGTGTTTTCATTCCCCCTCTGTAAAATGGGAAAATAAGAACACAGACCTCATAGTGTTGTGAGCACTTAATGATTTAAATTCAGTTAAGTGTTGGTATATGGTGAGTACTTAAAGCATTTTAGGTATTATTATTATGGCAACAATAGAAAATAGTTGCTTAACATTATTTTGTGAGAAAAACATATGAATAAAACGTATAGTATCCAATTAAAGTTGGTTATAAAACCCATATGCTCTATGTTGTTATTTATACAATGAATGAATATTTGTACCAAAGTAAATTCAATTGCTATCAATGAGTGAAGTTATCACAGGGTAAAACACCATATGCGTATATGTGCGAGTCACATAATACCAAGAGCAGATACCAATAACAGCTTATGTTCTAACTACACATTTAAAATTAGAACATGCACACAGGTCAATGTCCAAGGTAAGAAGAGGATCATGATGGTTGGTGATGCCCAGCAGTGTCTGTGCACCTGTGCGGCAGGGAGCATGCCCAGGGCACCAGTGGAGAGCCAGGCTCGCAGAACAGAGGAAAAGTCTAGCAGTCAGGAGGGTCAAATGAGCAACAAAGAGGCTTGAGACATGGGTGAGAGAAAGAAGGAAAGTGTATTCCTATTTGGGGGACACCTGGTAGGCACTAATCTGTGCTAAGCACTTCATGTGACATATAACTTCATGCATGTCTTGCCCCTTATTTTAAGGATCCTATTTTGTATCTTAATGAGCCACAGCCCCATGAGCTAGAATTTGAAAAACCTGTTTAGTCTCCCAGGTTCATTTCATACTTCAATGCTAAGGAAATTTCTGCCTAATGAGGCAGATAGGCAGTAACGGCAGATATTATCGCATTTTACAGAAATCCAAAGGGGAAGGCATTTGTAAATGATCTGAGGCAGAAGTGATAGAATCAGAAATTGAAATCATATTATCAAGTTCTAGGTCTTAAACTTTTTCTTGTTATGCTTGTTATTCTACCATTTTCTCTTCCTTAAGTTTGGGACTCTCATTTTCTGTTATTATCCTTAATTGGAATGAAGATTTTTTTTTTCTGAAGGGATGTGATGGCTAAGTTTAATGTACATTGAGGAATTCATTCAAGAGGATGACTTTTAAGAAAAAGATTCCGAAAACAGCACACACAAAACACAAAATGCCAAGAAAAAGCAGAAATTGCCATTCTGTTACCGACTTACAGGTGCTAAAAATGTGCAACATTTTTGCTTTTGTGGACTATCAAGGGCGGTTTTAACATATAGTAAGTAGTTTATGTCCCTTATTTTCTTGTAGTTGTTTGCACTAAAACAGAAAAGAGGCTAGAGAAATGCATAAGGAATCACCATTGAGGTTTAACAGCTTTACCAATTGACCACTGAAAGGTAAAATACAGAGATTGCCAACATAACGTTAATTTGATAGGAACCTAGAAAATTGTCCTTCCTCTGCTTATCTGGATACTTCCTCTTTTATTATCTGTCGAGGGAAGATGCTATTTAGGACTTAAGAATGATATGCTTGTGAGTAATCTTGACTATTTTACTCCATTTTCCCAATTTGACACAGAAAGCATGAAGAAGTCGGAACCCACGTTGAAGCTGGAAGATCAGGGTTTGTTGCTACAAAGAGATGCGACAGTTGTGAAAATGTAGCTAAAAATCTCCAGGGAGATGCTGACTACTGAAAGACATGGTGCCCACAGCGATGTGCGTGGCCCTGGGTGGAAAGACTTTGGAGATATGACCAAGAGGTTCAGAAGCAAAGACAAATAAGACAACTCCTCAGCTCTTTTCTACTCCTGACTTAGCAAAATGCATGACAAGAAAACCACTTTTCAAAAGGTTATCCAATCATTTCAATGCTGAAACTGATGCCCAGAAATCCAATTAAGATCTCCTTACTGTCTCCCTCCTCCTTGGGGAAGGAACTGTAACTCCTTGTGCCTCCTGCTTCCCCTGGGCCTGCTTCTCCTCCGTGCTGAGTCCTCTGTGGCTGCCCAGCCAGCCCCCTCCCTCCCCGTGACCATCCTCAATCCTCCCAGTGAGCCCTGTGCCTGCCCACGCAGACTCCGTGGCTCTCGCCCGCCAGGTGTGAGCACTGTACATCAAGCTGTATCTCTCACTCCTGTGCCTGGGGCTGGGGGCCACTCACGCATTGTTGCCGAGTTAAACAGTGATCAGAGACAGGCCTCCCCCGTGGCTCAACAGGCTAAGTCTCCGCACTATGAAGCCATCTACAGCCACTGCAGCACGAGTTCGATCCCTGGCCAGGGAGCTTCCCACAGGGCACAGCAGACCTCTCCTGTCTCCCCACGGCTCCCCTCAGCAGTGTACCTCAGAAGATCCACCTGTTCTGCTCCCCATCTGTCTCTGGTGAATCCTCTCACCATGCCAAACCTCTGGCCTACACCCCAGTTCTTGTATGCATAAATAAATACATCTTTAAAAAAATCCCTTTGAAAAAGGAAGGTCTTTCTCAAATATTTGCTTTTACCCAATTCTTCAATGGGAACATTATATACAGTAAATTAGAAATAAAAGGAAACTATTTTTATTATTTATAATTGACTTTATGTTTTGCTGATTTTCAATCTTCATTTAAAACACAGATTCATATATAAACTTAAAAGCCAAGACTGCCTATAAATAGGAAAGTCTTCCTCTGTTGTTTGGTCCAGCCTGAGAAATTTCTAGAAAATATTATATTGATACCAACAAAATGTTTTTATCTAGATACATATTCCAGAATACTATTAGCCCATTTTAATCATGGAACTAAAATTCCTAACTGAAAAGATGATATTTTTGTTAACTGGATAATGATTGTACAAAAGCACCTGGGCATGGAACATACTCTGTGACTAGACAATAATGCCACCTTCTCCTAAAACATCTCTGGGACACTTCTGGCAAAGTGCCACTCTCTTAGATCCCAAATTCTCTGAGCACAGGAATCAAGTGGTATAAGAAGCAAAATCACAACAGCGACACTCAGTCCATCAATTAATGCTCGTACGTTCATTCATTCTTCCTGACCTGTTCCATTGGTGCTTTGAATCCATTGGGTAAGAAGACCCACAAGTTTGCCTTTGGAAATATGTATCTTATTACTTCCTACAGATACCTGTATTGAGATATAGTAGAGGGTATTTTTTAATAGCTCTGAACAAAATTATGTCCTTACCTGTTTTGACTGCTTTAGGATACACTGACTGCTTGGTGCTGCTGACTTTTTCATGGAAAAAAGGAAGAAACTCACTGTATCCTGGGGATATATTCCCTCTTGGTTCTTTAGTCCTAGGCTACATAATGCCATTCAGTTTTCAATTTTTTTCCCTCAAAGTGGAGTTGATGAGGCTGAATGTGATGGTGCCCCAAGGCTGTCTGCTGCCTGGCAAATACTTTGGGCAAACACTAGTTAGTTTAGGATTTAGGCTTTTAGCCTTCAGAAATCTTTAAAGATGAATAAAATGTCAAATGTACTCTGTTATTAGTACAAAAATGCATTTTTAAAAATTTCTCTCCTTTGGCCTAAAATTGCTTAATCTCCAAACCGTTCTTTTTTGCTTTGCTTTGCTTTGCTTTATGATTAGCACTCTTTTAACACAAACCGGCCTCCTGGTGAAATCACTTTATCTCGCCCCTTAAGCCACACTGTCCACAGCACTAAAGTTTTACAAAAAGATCAAAGACCACATAGGGATAAAGCATAAGCACATGTCACTTATTTTCTAAGTTACTTTCTTCTAAGTAATAATGATTCTTAGCTTAAATTATTTCTTCAAAGGTAGGTAGACAATTTCTAAATTTCCAAGTTCTAAATGTAAAATACTTCTAGAAAAGAGAGATGAAAGCTTCAGCTATCATATTCAAAAATGGGGGGAAAGTGTTGACAAGGCTGATGCTGACACTGGCAGGAAAGCTGAGGCATTAAAGCAGACCGGTGCCACGATGCTGAGCCCGGTGCCAATGAAAACAGCCCCTGCTCGTGGGGCCAGGCGATTTCTGTGTGGGCTGGGAGTGAGGGTGGGGAAGGAGGCTGTGCCGGATACCTATTACTCCCCTGCCTTTGAAGAGCAGAGTTTTCAGATCAAAAGAACTTCTTGGAAATTTATTTTCCATTCATTGGGTTAAAAGCAAAACCTTTCTCAGCTACAGTTGCTTTCCGCTCCCTTCTCCCCACCATCCAAACTGTCCACTGCCCCCATTGACCTGACCCTGGCCCGGTCAGTCAACCATCCCTGACCTCAGTGTCCTCCTGATGGATGAGGGTGACGGTGTTGCTTACTTAGCATTTTTTAAATTTTTTTTCAAAAAGCAAGCCAAATGTATCATGCCAGAAACATGGCTTCTTTTAAGAGTGTTTTAGGTTTGTCACTCATTTAAAAAAAAAAAAGTATTTGGAAACTAACATGCAAATAAATCAAGGCAAAACGCTGGCATTTCAAGTAACTTTTAGGGAGTGAATAGTTCTGACATTAGAATTTCATAAGCATCCAAAATTTAGAACCAAGTATTTGGAAAATTTGTCTTCATATTTTGGGTACACAGAGATCACATTTCTGCCTTCAGCTCAAGCCGCGAAGCAGGAGTCGGTTTTGAGACCGGTCTGCTCTGCGACAGCCGCACGGCCAGACTTGCCCTCCTTTTAAAAAAGAGGCTGACAAAAGTAGCCAAGAAGCAGAAGATTGAAAAAGAAAATATAAGCCAGCAGCGGCTTATTTGACCTTTTCGCTCACAAACACATATTTAAAACCTCCTTCAGGTCCAAGTGGGGAGACACCTTTGGGTGCTTCTCAGGCGAGTTGCGCTCCTGGGCTAGTGCCCCCCGGGCTCCAGGGCCCACTGTGGCATCACTCACAGCTGTTCTGTGCCCTCCGCTCACCCAAGGGTCTGAGCCCTGTGGGGCGTTGGGCTGACACCCCCAGAGGAGCAGCCTGGGAGGCGGCAGTGCCTCCGCTGAGCCGGCTGCGTGGCCGGCTGCGTGGCCAGGACTCGGTGGGGTGGGCCTGGGGGCTTGGATCCTGTCCTCTGCCCACTCTCTGTCCAGCCGGGGCCTTGCTCTGCAGAGTCTGCGTGCTGGTGGCGCCCTCCTGGCCGCTGGGGAGCTGTGGGCTCACTCCTGACCTCCGAGGAAGGCCCCTTCGCTCCCCATCGCCTCCTGGACAGCGTGCGGGGTCCCAAATCAGACACCGGAAGAGACACCTCTCTCTCCGGCCTCTGCTGTCCCCTGTGAGCCAGGACAAAGGGGAGAAGAAGGC
>PVIJ01020611.1:0-20519 GCA_004024925.1 Scalopus aquaticus | reverse complement strand
TGAAACCATTCGATATTTTTCTTTTTCTTTCTGGCTTATTTCACTGAGTATGATCCCCTCTAATTCCATCCATGTCGCTGCAAAGCTGGTTGCCATTTAAACCTTGCTGATGTTACAAGCTTGTCACCAAGGACTGCTCAGCTTTCCCTCTGATATCTGGGGAAAGTGGGGGAGGAGGAAACCAAGTATTATTTTGAGATAAAAAAGGGTTACAAATTAAAGCCCAGGCGGGTTCCTTTGCAATTACAAACTAACACTGTGACTGGTTTCATTAAATCCAACTATTCACTTCCCTCTTGCAATGACTGGTATTTAATTGTTTCTATACAATGGAGCTGCATATTTACTATAAAAACAAAATCCCCAAATTAGTATGTATTTTGGTCTTTATTTTTTTTAAATTGCTTAACTCAATTTCTTTCAAGTTTAAACAACATAGTAATGAGTGTACTGCCCAGACCTGTTTTATGAGAAAGACATTTGTTTAAATGTGTGACTGGTGAGGCAAAATAGAGATGTTATATTTCTTATACTCCTGAGCAAAATATTTATTAAATGAACACCATAAAGGAGAAGAGAGGGATAAGTCGATGAGCAACTGATATGAAAGAGTACCTCACAAAAGATATGTAAATGATCAATAATAATATAAAAAAACTTACACTGTAAGCTGCATGAGAGTAGGGACTTTGTTTTGTGAACTTGTCTATTTCTAGAGCTTTCCCTAGAGCTTGCAACATAGTAAATGGGTGGTATCACCATACGTCAGCTAAAAGAGACTATATATGCAAGATCTCATAAGGTAATATCTAATATGCCAGGTTTCAAAAATCATGTCACTCACCACAAAGATCTCAAACTAAAAGTAAAAGGCAACAAATGCCAACACCAAGATTAAAGTGCTATTAGGATTACCAAGCAAATTTTTTGGTTGTAAAACAGACTGAAAAATTAAATAATAAAACAGAATGACCCATACCTATACCACTATAGCAAAAGATGTAATATTCATGTTATCATAGTTCCAAGAGAGGAGGAAGATGGTATGGCAATGAAAAAAAAAAATACATCACACAATCACTAATAAAAATAAATCAGAAATGCCTATATTAATAGGCCATCTTATTAAAGACCCTGCAGTTAAAGGAGACTTCAAGGCAAAGAAAATTACAGGGACAGAGGACCTTATAAAATGATAAAAATTTTAAATGATAAAACCCAAGAAGAAGACATAGCAATCCTACACTGTGTGCAGCAACTAACAGAACTGCAAAGTAAGTGAAGCAAAAATTGATACAGTTGAAAGGAGAAACAGACAAATCCAGGATTATAGTTAGAGACCTCAACACCCTCTTTTAACAGTTGATAGAACTAGGCAGAATATCAGATTGAATACAGAATTCAACAACACTATCAACCAACAGAATCTAACTGACAGTTGTAGAATAGTTCACCCAATAGTTATAAATATCCATTCTTTTCAAGTGCCCATGAAACATAGCCAAGATAAGATTTTTAAATCCTGAGGCAGAAAACAAATGCCAGCAGTTTTAAAAAATTGAAATCACACAGGGTATGTTCTCCAATCACAGTGAATCAAACTAGAAATCAAGAACAGAAGACAGCCAGGAACTCTCCAAACAATTAGAAACTAAACAATACACTACTAAGTAATCCATAGGTCAAAGAGAAAGTATCAAGAAATTTAAAAAAAAATGCATATAACTGAGTGAAAATAAAAATACACAATATAAAAATGTGTAGGATAGAGTTAAAGCAGTTCTATGAGGAAAATTTGTAGCACTAAGTGTATATATTAAAAATGTCTCAAAACAATAACCCAAGTCCCCACCTCAAGACCTAGAGAAAGAAGGAAAAAAATAACAAAAAGCAAGTAAAAAACAGAAATAATAAAGAGCAGAAATCCATAAAATATACCAGTAAAGCAGCAGAGAAAATAAACTAAACAGTTGATTCTTTGCAAAAGAACAACGAAGAAAGAGAAAGTTAAAAATAACCAATATCAGAAATAAAACAGAGGCTATCATTGAAGATCAGGGAGACATGAAAATAATATGTAAAATACTATAAATAACTGTACCCATGTAAATATGACAATTTAAAAGAAACAAACCAATTCCTCAAAAATATGCAAGCTCCCACAACTCACCCAAAATGAAATAGAACATTTGAACATCCCTACAGATACTAAAGTACTAAAAAAATTAATTTGTAAGTTAAAAATCTGTCCCCAAACAAAATCTTCAAGTCTAGATAGTTTCACTGAAGAATTCTACCAAATGTTGAAAGAACACATATTCAACAAAATCTCTTGCAGAGATGGTTAGGATGGGTAACATTGTTCCAACTGTTCTTACATGTCTTGAATTTATTTAATTCTTTCAACATCCCTACATATTCAGTACAAGGATTACCCCCTCCCATATGAGGAAAACAAAGCCCAGAGAGTTTACATACACAGGTAGGATACAGATTAACCAATATTCCAGTTTAGTCCTCTGGACTATATTTGAATCAAACCAAATCCTGACTATATTTGAATTTTAGTTTCAAATGAGATGCTCAGATTTCTTGTATTTGAATAGTAATCCATGGCCAAATTTATTGTCAGATTTCACTTTTATGAAGGGAAATCCAGCTTTGACCAGCAATATACTATTTTAACAAAAAAAAAAAAAATGGGGGACTACATAGTTGGTATTCTCAATGTAAATATATATGTTTTAAATAAAAATAAAGGTTGTTCCTGCTGGCAACTGCCATACAATTTCCATCTAGATGACAGTTAAAATATATCTGAGTGAATAAGCCAGTAAAGAGGCTGTTATTGGAAATAGTAAGAGCTTCACTATAGCAGAGCCAGTTGCACCACTATAATTACCAAGAATCAAGAATCAAACACTACTTCATTAATTTTTCCTTGTTTGTTATTTCACCCCTTCAAAACTAATTATACCCCTTCCCATTGATTTTTAATAAGCACCCTGGATTAAACACTGTATACTGGCTGGTTATACAAAGCTGTAGTATATAGATATGTCTGAACTGCCACCCTTTAGGAAAAGCAGAGTTTTCCCAAATGGTGTTCTCTGAACAAGAGGAAACATGACTGTCCCCCAAAAACAATCACAGAGGAAAATAATTTATAACATAATATTAAAAAATGCTCTTCAAACTTATGTACTTCCTTCTCAACAACTAAGAGCTCTACATTAACTCAGTTCTCAAAATAATCCATGATGTCACTGATGGCAAGTTTTGCCCCTTTTTACTGGATATTTGTCCCATTTTGTAGCAAAGGTCACGCTGCCAGGCTGACTTTGGGGGACATGGAAATTCTGAGAGTTTCAAGGATTAAAGATGGCCTTAGACCATGTTTCTCCAACTTTTCCAGAGAGATCTGATCCCACCAGAACAGGGTGCTGGGATGTTTGGGATTACAATGCAAGTGTTTATATAAGTTGAAGCATATATAAGTTCATTCTTGGGTTTTTCCTTTAGATTCAACATCATATAACACTTACTGTGCATTAGGCAACATACACAATGCAAAATGTTTATTCTCATTTTTTTAATTAAGACTTGATTCTCTTTTTATATGCTACAAAGTTTTACCTTTATTTTAACATAAAAATGTTCTTCCCGCAAAATTTTGAGAAAAATATTTCAAAAGGAGCATTTGTCCATCTGTCTTGTGGCTCACATGTCCTTCACAGAGACGACCACATAATTCCAAGGGTACAAATACCCTGTGTTAAGAATTGCCAGTGATACCCTCCAGGACAAGATTTCAGAAGCTTATCAGGGGATAAAAGAAATACCCAGTTGACACTTTGCTCTTCTCAATTCTCTGCAAATTCCTTCCCTTTAATAAAGCCCCAAAACATTGCTAGCATTTAATTTTTTTAGGAAAAAACGGTTCTCATAGCACTTGACAGAACAATTAACACCTAAGGAAACAAGTTATAATGCTAGCTTCTGACTTCACACATCCAAAAAGACTGCTTTCCACACTGGAATAGATCCAATTGTAATCTGAAGTATAGTCTAATCCAATTTAAAACTGAAATTAAAAAAGTAACCACTGAGTGCCTCAGATGTGACTCCAAGCTCTACATCACCTCTAGACCCAATCACCAAGATATCACAAGAAAAGTGGCATTGAACTTTTTTATACTGTATCTATGGTATCTTGGAGGTGGAAGGGGTAGGAGACAAACAATGCTCTAAACCTCCAAGTTATATCCAATTCACTTGTGAATGAAAATATCAGTAATAAAGGTTTCCTCGTTGTCATCCTAACCTATCAGTGGTAGGTATGACCTCAGAGGTGTGTCCTGTTTCTTTCTCCCACTCCTTGTTCTATAATCCTGTTTCAACTTACAATAACTATGGTCTGGGGTAATTCATTCAGTAAATCTTGTCTCGATACTTTTTATAGACCTCTTGTACCAGGGACCAGTACAGGGTTTTGTTTTTTTTTTTTTTTTGTATGTTTGTTTTTTTGATTGATGACAAGAATGAACTTAATGACTACATCCTGAAACAAATACAAGTGACAGAAGAACTTCAGTGCAGAAAATCATTTCCCAGAAGCTCCAAAGTAACTGGCAATGTGGTAATTTCAAAATTTGGGCAACTGATGGACTTCGGAATTTATGGAGACACTTGAACTTACAAGTGAGAAAGCAAAAACATACAACTGAAGAGTTAGCATGATCGCCTTTGTCATCAGATCTAAAAGTTCATCCTGGCACAGCACAAAGGAGTAATGACTCCATCAGCAGCCTAACAGATGGCCAGCACAAAATGGCACTAACCTTCTCAGAGAATGCTGTGGAATAGCTCCATGGAGTTTAATTTAACAGGATGGCGGCTGCTATTTTCTTTCTGCTGCCTCTTGCACAGCATGCCTGTCCATAGCTAAGAGAGCTACATCTTAAGGTCCGTCAGTGCAGTTACTCAGGTTAACCCTTCAAGACAAGCAAGGGTCTTGAATTGTTGTAGCATCCTTTTTCTGCATGGGATTCTATTCCAACAAACACAACTCAAACTTTTGTGGGTTGCACATGGTACAGTATTTTCAGCATCTCTTTTCCTATATTAGCATTTAAAAGACATTGAAACACTTTGTTTCTTTGACAGCGAATTGCACTTTTCTGAAGGAACGAGGCAAATACTAGAAAAGCCTTGTATTGCAAACTTCCTCTTCCAGCTAGCTTCTTAAGGGTTACCACTACGGTAAACATTAATTCTGAGGTTGGTAGGAATCACTGCCCATAACTTCAGGGTTCATCTGGGAGCTTTATGCAGTCCTGATGCCAGAACAGCAGGGTTGCAATCCTGCAACCTAGACTCAGGGGGTGGGACCAGGCATCAATGCTTTTTAAAGCTCCCCCAGGAGTTCCAGTTGACATTCAAGGTAAATAAGAAATACTACAATACATGTTCAAATTTGAATACTGAATTTTAAATTTCCATGAAGTGTTTCTGTAAGTTAATTTAATTTCTATTCTGAGTTCCCATTGCACTGAATTTGTCATTCATAGGACTCTCCCCTTCTTCCTGAGTCTCACCAAGACTTGTGTTAAGGCTCTGGGATCTGTAGGCTTCACCACACAAGTTAGCATACCCCTCACAGACATCAGGGTTTCAGCTCTGTACACAGAGGTGTCCTCAAACCAGACTGTAATCGTCTGAAAATCAAGTAAACGTTTGCCTGAATATCCTATACTGTAATCACTGAGCACTACATTGTCAGATGAGATAGGTTTCTTGCAAGTCAAACCTCCAAAAATAACTGGCAATATATGTGAAACTGGGTCTAGAGAGAACCAGCTATCTTCCAGAAGTGTGCCTTCACTAATTCAGACATTATCATCCACAATTGGGCGATCTGGTAGGGTGTGCCACCAAGATACATTTTTTTCCTTCAAATTTTATTAATTTTAGTAGTTTATATAATTATATCATTTGGGGACTACAACTTCATACCTCTGTATGTACAAACATGCTTCACTCACCCTCCACCAAAACTCCCCTGACAATGTCCTCTCACCTTCCTTCCAGAGCCCATCCTCCCTCCCCCCTGGTAATGGGTATATTTATCACAGAGTCTAAGAATTGTTTTTGCTGTGCTTTGCCAGTCTGTTTTCTATAGTTATTCATATTCCACAGATGGGTAAATCATTGGGTATCTGTCTTTCATTTTCTGACATATTTCACTTAGCATAACCACCTCTTGATTAAACAGCAGTTCTACATTTTTCATTGCTGAGTAGTATTCCATTTAGTATAGTCTATAATTTTTTTTACCCAGATGTCTATCACTGGGCACTTAGGTTGGTTTCATGACTTGGCTATTGTAAATAATGCTACGAAGAATATAGGACTGTATAAACCTTGACATACTAATGTTTTCATATTCCTTGGATAGATACTTAGCAGCAGTGTTGCTGGATCATATGGTATTTCCATTTTTTCATCGTTTATTTTTTCTTGCAGAATCTCCATACTGTTTTCCAGAGGAGCACCAAATTACATCCCCAGTGGATGAGTGTTCCTTTTTCTCTACATCCTCACAATATTTGTTGTCTCCAGTATTTTTGATATATAGATCATTATCTATAAGACCTAAAACCATAAAATACTTTAAAAGCAAACAAAGGTATTACATTTTAATACAATAACTGCAGAGATGTATTTGGAGACAAAACTCCCAACAGAAGGGAAACAAAAGCAAAAATAAACAAATGGGACTGCATCAAACTAAAAGTTTTTGCATCTGAAAGAAACGATAACTGTTGATGGTGCACAGGTGAATTGGTGGTGGAAATTCTAGGGAGATTATACCTGGGAAAAGAAAGAAAACATTGCACAAAAAAGAACAATTATATAAAATATATATAAATTTAAAATAAATTAATTTTAAAAAATAAAATGCAGAATATTTGCTGCCCCCCCCAAAAAGGTAACAAAACAAAAAGGCAACTTACATACTATGAGAAAAAAGAGGTAACTGTGTCTGCTCTTACCATCAGCTGGTACCAATACTGCCACCACTCAGCATAATGATGGTGCTAGTCTTCAGGAAACTCTCTGGGTAGAGTCAAGAAAGGACAAAATCCTGCCTTCTGCCAAAGTAGGTGTATAACAGGTGCTTATTGAATTAAAGATTCTACCCCTAAAAGGCCCCCATCCCCAACAAAAGAAAAGCACCAACAGGATTTAGACACGACATTTGGTAACAGGCACAAAAACTCACTCAGGGGCCGGCCTGGTGGTGCAAGGGGTTAAGTCAGCACTATGAAGCTATCTGTAGCCACTGCAGCTCGAGTTTGATCCCCAGCCAGGGAGCTTCCCACATGGCGCAGCAGACCTCTCCTGCCTCGCCTGCTGCTCCCCTCAGCAGTGTATTTCAGTTGACCTACCTCTTCTGCTCCCCACTCTGTCTCTGGTGAATCCTCTCACCCAGACCCCCATCACAACTCTGGCCTACACCCCAGCTCTTGTATGCATAAATAAATAAATCTTTAAAAAAAAAAACTCACTCAAACACATTCAAGTGCAGAAAGGGGACAAATGAAAAATCAAGGCAAATTTTACAGAGACAAAACACAGAAAAACAAAACACAGCTGAGCCTTACAGGTCAGCAAGCGGCTTGCTCTGCCTCTCCCTCCCTCTTTGGAACCACCTGACCGTGTGCTGTTGCCTTCCTGTACTTCATTTCTTCTCCTTCTGCAGTCCCTGGTCCCTTGCTCCATTAGCACTCGGCCCACTCTGGTATCCCAATAAGAGTAGACCTACCTGCTCCCTGAAGAAACTTTAGTGGCTCCACTTGGGGAGAAGGTGGAACTAAGTTCCTAAGGTTGATAACACTCTCGTCTGAGACCCTGTGAAAGGATTAGGATCATTAGCACAAATGATAAACAGAAACTTGGTTGGGAGTTATGACTTGCTCAAGGAATTAGAATTCACAAGAATTCACACATAAGATTAGTTGTAACACCTTTATTTCAGAATGACTGCAAGATTGGATTTCACAGGAATACAACTAATTTATAGGTCTAAATCACAAAACCACTGAATCAAAAACACTTCATCCTACACAAAAACTTGGCCTGAGAAATGTTCACTTGAATTTTAATCTACTTAACTTTCACATTACAGAATTGTACATTAAAAAAAAAAAAAAAAAAAAAAAAACCCGGTATGACTGGGGGAAACAATGGCTTACAGAGCAAGAGAAATCATTCACGGTAAGATCTCACTTATCCCGAGATCACAGATCTTGCAACTGTAGTTGAGCATCAGGAACTAACTTAGAGGAAGGTAGCTGAGTCACTAAGATAATATTACCAAGTCAATGCAACCACATTCATTCATTTTTCAGCTTAGAAAAACTCCTCAAAGCCTCACTCAGATCCTGCTTACTGTTAGCTGACATACAGTACGCAGTTACATGATTTCCCAACCCCATCTGAGAGGAAAGTTCCTAGAGGCAGCCAGAGTAATGGTAGAGAGAGATGACAGATAACAGTGAAGAAAAGAAAAACTATAAAAATCACTGTGGGATTCAAAGAGCAGAGCCATTTGGGACCATTTGGTGTGGGAATTTAACAAACCTAAATAGGATCTGAAAGAATTAAAAACATAAATAATGACCCTCAGAAGGTTTCATTATCTTCAATAGGTTCTGTTAGCAAAAGCAGGGAAATGCCTACTGAATTAAGAAAGCATTCCATGTAAAATGGCTGAAATAAAGCAAGAGACATTCACTTAAAAGAATAACAGTTGTCTAGACCACACACCCTACAGATGCTGATAAATGGGATGTTACTTCACATATACTACTTATAAAATATGCAAGGCAATTTTTATAAAAATACAGCACCATTTTTTTCCTCCTATGATTGAAACCATAAAAGCCCTTTATGGTGAAAGCACTTCAATCATGTAGGAATCGCTGAAATCGGTTTCTCTCTGCATAAAATTTTATATTGTGCCCTGAGTGATCAGCCGTCTGCTGATCAGTGTGTCCATCTGACTGCAAAAACCTTCTAGTGACATGAGATGCAGAGACTAAAACACCTTCCCTAAATCAGTATTTCTCTTAATGTAGTCTGTGGAACATCACAACTAAGTCTTCTGGTGAACTTGTTTTAAAATGTAGATCCAGAGGGGCCCAGGAACCTCAGTTTAGCACACCTCCCCAGGGATTTCTGGTACAAGTGGAAGTTTGGAAATAACCTTAGTAAATCATCATTTTGAAGTCGTAGACTCAGCAACCCAGTGTGGTGCACAGTGGCCAGGGCTGTGAATTAAGTCTTTGACATTCTTTTCCTTAATGCACCCAGTAAGACTATCCTCCTGGCCTTAACATTTCTTACACTGACTACAATAAAAAATAAACAAATAAAAGGTGGGCTTCTAAATGGTTTACTACTCTGACCAGTAGAAAAAATAAATCAATTTTTTTTCTTAAAAAAAGTAATGTCTCCTAGCCCTATATATGAAGCTTGAAGAAATAAATGCCTACAGGAAGGAAAATACTAAATGAGGAAAAGTGTCTACCGCAAATCAGAGGATTGTTTGGGAAAGAGGACAAAAATCCATCTATAGGCAGCCTTGAAGGAGAGGCAGAATTTCAACTTACATGCAGAATAGGAAAATGCAAATCTATTAAAAATTGGCTGAGATGTTTAGGTTGGTCCTTAACACTCTTGAAGCAGAAGCTGGAAACTACTGGCAAACATGCTTTATTTGGCCAGCATAATGTTTTAAACAAGTCTGAATTCAGTGCCAACAAATAGAATTGAGAAATTTCTTTTTGAAAAATATTCTGTCTTTTCCTGGAAAAGTGGAAATTGGAATATCCAGAAAAACCAGCCACAGCACCATGTACTAGAGTTGGGCAGCACCGCTCAGCTTTCCTGCATGCCCTCCTGGGGTCTCTCCAGTGGCCCCTTGGCTGCTTCACTCATTAGATCACCTATCAAACCCTTGCAGGCATTTGTATTAGCCACCCTAGCTTCAAAGAAAAAGGCAAAACTTGAACCTCTCTGTGTTCTGCTTTCTATTTCTAACAAAAATTCTTGCTGCAAAGATCCTTTTCTACATCAGAGGTATAAAGAAAGGCATCAGATAGTATCTGTAAATCACCTAGAATTCACTGTAATGTTCTCATCCTTAACCACCCACTGGAATCACAGGTGTTTTAAAAAATACTTATGTGGGCCTCCACGGTGGCACAGTGGTTAAGCGCAGCGCTTAACCACTGTGCCACGGAGCTGTCAGCAGCGGTGACGCAAGCTCGATGCCCAGCCAAGGGAGATTCCCACATGGCGTGGCAGACCTCTTCTGCCTCGCCCGCTGCTCCTCTCAGCAGTGTATTTCTGTTGCTCTGCCTGTTCTGCTCCCCACTCTCTCTCTGGTGAATCTTCTCACCACCCCACGCTTCTGGCCTATACCCCAGCTTGTATTAAAAAAAAAGAATATTAAAAAAAAAATACTGATGCTTGTGTTCTACTCCCAGAGATTCTGATTTACTGGTCTAGGGTGTAACCTGGGGTTATTCTAGAAAGTATCCCAGGTAGTCCTAATGGACACTCAAGGCCGAGAACTCCTGTCTTCAGAAAGGAAGCTAGCTGTCACATATGAAGTTAAATTTACTCCAGTATCAACCTCCAAACATGAATTTCTTGCCTTTCACCTCCGTGATAATTCATATCACCTCTTGGTTTTGGAAAGGGGCTATTGTTCCAAAAGTCTACCAAATGCCATTTACAAAACTAGAAAAGGAGGTCAAAGTAAGTTCTGATTTCTACCATTCATTTCTCTCTCCAACACAACTGGACAATGAAACACTAAGGAAATGAAGAAAAATTATGCTAAGTGACAAAACTCAGACAGCACAAATAGCTCAAATACAGTAAGAAGAGGCGCACAATGACAGACTTGTATATTAAAAAAAAGTACAATTGCTTAGAAATTCTTCAATGAAGTAAGAGGAAAAATGTTCAAATACTGAAAATAAGAACTATTTCCCCAAGACTTTCCAGTAATGGCTCAAATTTTATCTAAAGCACATGAATTCCAAATTATTGGCTCTCTCCAAGTATTCTGTTAGGTAATATGCATTTGTATTTTGGCTTCTGATCATGAGAAATGCAAACTACTATCATCAAATTTCTAAACAGGAATATAACATTACATTACATTTGAAAAGTACACTTGTAAAATGGCTTCACATAATAATAATGGCTCCTATTTAGTGGGCTTCTATGCACTAGATGGCACGTTAGGCACTTTGCATGATTACCAGTCAGTACAACCTCACAAAGTCAATTATATCACCCCATTTTACAAATTTAAAAAACAGGCTTCAGAAAGATTTAGAAGTATGGACATGATCATTGAGCTAATGGGTGTCAGTGTGGATTCAGAGCCAGGTCTGTCTGTCTGACTCCAAGCCTGTGCTTTTCATACTAAATGTGTTTAATGACCATGACCCAGAGAGAGAAAGATCTCTGCCTAATTATTATCCCCAATTTCCCTGTGAAAAACAGAAAAAGAATGAGTTCTCCATTCCAAGTTCTCTTGGAGGGCCCAATCACAGTTCATAAATTTCCTTATATAAGCTACACTGATGGCAGGGAGTAGTTATGGATGGAAATCAAATGCTCCTGATATTTGAAAATCTTAGACATTACTATAAATATGGCTTCACTGCAACATGGGTCTGGTACACTCCTGCGTGTTACAGGTCACCTGTGAATCAGGTATCAGGTTCAATGCCTGCATTTGTCCCAGGATCCTCTCATGAATCCTACAGCAATGATGCTGACAACATAAAGGCACAAACTGTAATATCTGGGTCACCAGACTGTCCTTGGACTCCAGAACCATCGCCAGACAATCAGCAGGACATCCTCAAGAAGGGCACGCATCACCTTCTATGGGCTTTTTCCTTTATTTGTAAAATCCTAAAGAGACTATGGCATAAAAATCCCGTTAGCAGGTCTCTTCTCCACAACCGTTGCTATTTGAGGCAGGCCCTCCGAGGAGTGTATAAATTCAGGTCCTGGCAGGAAGGTGCCCTTTTCTTTAAGCCACCAACACTGCATCCTTAAAACTGTATTTCAAAAACTGTGTCTATAAAGTCTTGTGGTGAGGAAATGATTCTTGAGCAAAAGTAGACACAGCACTGCTCCCCTGCAAAAGAAAGCAAACAGACTTTATCACCTAATAAACATGTCTCACTAATCAATACTTATTTGCCCTCTTTTCTGAAACAACTCTGAAGAGTCACTTGAATCCTATCACTATGGATAATTCTTGAACAAATTGCATTTCAGCTTCCTAATGATCTTCGAACAAAGTAAGTACCTTATTTTATTAAGTCCTACTACCTAGTGGAGCTGATACAAAGGGGAGTTAAGATATACCTAAAACTGGGCCTCCCCGGTGGCGCAGCGGTTAGGCGCTGCGCTGTAGAGCAGACCTCTCCCGCCTTGCCCCTTGCTCCCCTCAGCAGTGTGCTTCCATCCATCTGCCTGTTCTGCTCCCCACTCTGTCTCTGGTGAACCCTCTCGCCGCCCCACGCCTCTGACCTGTACCCCAGCTTGTATGCATAAATAAATAAATCTTAAAAAGAAAACAAAAGATATACCTAAAACTGAGGTCTTAATCATTCCGATGTAAAAAACACTCTGCTGCATTATCAAACCTAACCAAGTCCAGACTCCCAAATGCCAGTGGCAAGAACAAACAGATGTCAGGACTATTTGTTTTATTCAAAAATGACAGGAAATCAACAATTTATCAAATGGATATGTCAGCAGCAAAACCACAAGCATGTTGGTTAGTAAGATTTATGCACCTCTATTTTGGCTCATGACAAAATCACCTTCTAAGCTTTCTAATTTTCAAATGCCCACTAGGATATACAGGAGAGAGAGTTTCAAGGAGTACCTTCAATGCAAAGTGCCATAAATAATGTCATTCACAAGATATATGAATTCATATTATGTAAATTTGACACAAAGTATAATATAAAATATTAACATATTCTTATGAATGTTTGTGCAAACCTAACAAAATGTTTTTTTAAAAAATTAAGATGTGCCTAAGTGTCTACTTAGTTCTCCTGCCCACTTTTTGATTAGGTTATTTGTATTCCTTTTCCTGATTTGTATGAGTTGTTTGTAGATCTTTGATATCAGCCCCTTGTCAGATGTATGGTCTGCAAATATCTCCCATTCATCAGGGTGTATTTTTGTTTTAGTGATTTTGTTTTTTTCACTGTGCAAAAGCTTTTTGATTTCATGTAGCTCCCTATTATTTATATTTTCTTTTGTTATCTATACTGCTGAAGACAAATCCACAAAGACATCTCTGAAGCCAAGCTATGGAAACAACGTAAGTGTCCAAATACAGACAAGTGGATCAGAAAAATGTGGCACATATATACAATGGACTACTTACTCAGCAATCAAAAAAGATAAACTGTCCCATTTGCAGCAACATTGATGGAGTTGAAAGAGATTATGCTAAGCACATCAGTCAGAAGGAAAAAGAGACCGGATGGTGTCACTTATTTGTGATATATAGAGAAACCCAATAAAGGATCTGATAAAGTCAAATCAAGAACTCTAGAAAGCTGACTAGAACTGAGGCTATGAGAGGGGCAAAGCAAGGGGGAGGGGAGAGAGAAAGGCGGGGTGGGAGCACAATGGACTACGATGGTAGACTACAGGTGTCTTGGTGGTGGGTGCAGTGTGTACCAACACCTGATTCTACACTTTCAAGACACATATAGCAATATAAACCAATCTTATAGCAAAAAAAACACCAAATTTTTTTAAATAAATGCAAGATTCCAAAACTGGCATCATCTGTACTATTGCCACATCAATCACAGTGCTATATACCTTACCTGCTAAACAAACACCTCTATTTCTATTTGATTATGCATGTGCATTAGAACTCTGAGCAATTTTAATGAGCATAAAAGTATTTTATGATCATAAAGATAATGTATTCTCATTTCACTGTTAGGATAATTTTGATTTTTTTATACCTAAAAATAACATCATCCAAGTGATGATTGCAATGGAAGAAAGATATGATCAAACGCTCTTTTTGAAAGACCAGGCAACTACCACAAGGTGCTTAGGGAGCAGGTGTGGCGCATCAGGGAGGTGTGGCCATGTTCTTGCCGACATTTCAAAGAACAAAAGTGGACGTATGAACACACCATATTTGGATTCCATTCCAACACTGTCTGAGCACCTGCCATGCCTGTGCTAAATGACCTTATCTTGTGTAGCCTTCTAGTAATAAATCTACCAATATGTGTTAAGTATACAGAGACCTAACATTAACCAAAATGGAGTCAAAGCCTGCATATAAGGAGAAACCTTATGTCATTCTTCAATTCTCCCTCACAGGCCTGCCCAGCACACTTTTTTAAAAATTTATTTTATTATTTATTTATATATATTTACATCATTATTTATTTTTGTACAATGGATGCTTTCTCCCCTCAGGTGTAGTTCCAGTAAAGTTCCCACCACCGATTCACCCAATGCACCATCACTATAGTGCCTTGTGCTCTTTCTTCCACTGTTTTGATTCCTCTTCTTCCCCCTCCCCTGCCCTAAACTAAAAGAACATTTATATGTTAATATACAAGGACTTCAGCATTCAAGTCTAAATCACTGAAGTGATTGACTTCTTGACTGATGGAGGCAGTGGCAAGAAAAGGCTTTGCTTTTGGAACCTTTGATGACTGGGATTCTGTAGACAAGATTGTCATTCAGAAATATCATACTGTGACTGGCCACTACAGTGAAGTAAGGACAGCCCAAGAGCTGGCCAGGGCTTCATCCAGCCAAAGAGGTCAGTCGAAGTGTTCTGGAAATTTTGGTTGTGGTTGTGAAGGTAATTGGGGTGGGAAATCCTTGGTCGGAAGGAAACTTCAGTGGTTGAGGTGGTTTGATGGTAGATGTGGTGGTGGTGGGTATGGTGGCAGTGGGGATGATGACAATAGATTTAATAATGATGGAAGTAATTTTAGAGGTGGTGGAAGCTATAATGGTTTTAGCAGTTACAACAATCAATCTTCAAATTTTGGACCCACAGGAAGAGGAAACTTTGGAAGCAGAAGCTCTGGCCCTCTTGTGGCAGAGGCGAATATTTTGCCAAACCACGAAACCAAGGTGGCTGTGGTGGTGCCAGCAGCAGCAATAGCTATGGTAATAGCAGAAGGTTTTAATTAACTGCCAGGAAACAAAGCTTAGCAGGAAAGGAGAGCCAGCGAAGTGACAGGGAAGCTACAGGTTACAACAGATTTGTGACCTTAGCAGGGCCTCGCTGCTCAAAGAAGACATGTTTTAGACAATACTCATGTATATGGGCAAAAAAACCTCGAGGACTGTATTTGTGACAAATTGTATAACAGATTATTTCAGTTTCTGGTCTGTGCAAAGTGTAAAGCATTCCAATAGAGGGTTTTAATGTAGATTTTTTTGTTTTGTGTCCATGCTGCTGATTGTTAAATGTAAGAGTCGGGTCATGATACAGAAAAATGTGTCTTAAAAAAATAAATACAGGGCCTCCCTGGTGGCGCAGTGGTTGAGCGCTGCGCTGTGGAGCTGTTGGCGGCAGCGATGCGAGTTCGACGCCCGGCCGGGGAGAATCCCACATGGTGCGGCAGACCTCTCCTGCCTCGCCCGCTACTCCCCTCAGCAGTGTACTTCTGATCTGCCTGTTCTGCTCCCCACTCTGTCTCTGGTGAACCCTCTCGCCGCCCCACACCTCTGGCCTGTACCCCAGCTTGTATGTATAAATAAATAAATCTTTAAAAATAAAAAAATAAATAAATACATATAAGGCCTCCCTGGTGGTACAAGGTGTTAAGTCACAGCACTATCAAGCTATCACCAGCCACAGCAGCATGAGTTCAACCCCCAGCCAGGGAGCTAACCCACATGGCCAGCAGACCTCTCCTGTCTCGCCTGCTGCACCCCTCAGCAGTGTATTTCAGTAGATCCACTTGTTCTGCTCCCTACTCTGTCTCTGGTGAATCCTCTCACCACCATCCCTTGTCCCCTGCACCTCTGGCCTAGACCTCTATTTTTACATGCATAAATAAATAAAAATAAAATCTTTTAAAATATATATACACAATATATTCATTTCACTGAACAGTCAACATACCCCTTTCTTGTTTTCCTTCCAGCTCCAATTACAGCTTTAAAACCCTCCCTTCATTATTCTTAGAGCAATAAAATTAAGCTTCAATTAATCCTGAACTGCCATCTTGAGGGACAAAATCATGGTGGATTGTGCTAAGTAATTTAAACAATTTGAAAGTAGTTGTAGCCAGCAGGTAGTACAAAACTGCCCGAAAAATCAAAGAACTCAGTAAATAAAAGTCCTGAGCAGGTAAGAAAACATCTGAGACAGGATCCTGAGCATATAACTGGGAAACGTACAGCATGAATAGTTCAGGAAGCTAATACATAATGCTAGGCTTATAAGCATGAAAATATGGCTTTAGTAAATAATTCTGATTTTGCTTTTGGTACTCACTGATGACTCTATTCCATTAAGGGGGCACCACACTGTTCCTTTAGCAGTGTCTCCATTATTCTAATTCCCTATCAAGAGAAAAAGGAAAACTCAAAATGCCATATTTCACAGACAAGCACTTTTACATTTATCACAGCCCTTTCCCTCCAAGGAATGCAAGACATGGCCATATATTCATTTCAGGAAAGTAGGCTCACAATCACACCTTACATTTTACAACATTTTACTCAGCAATTTCACATATATTATCCCCATATGTGCTCAGAACTCCTCAGAGAGGTAGGCAAGCAGAGTTTAGAATCTCTCATTTAACATATGAAAGCAGCCCAAGAGAAATCCAGTAGGTTCATGAACACAGCCCAGCTCCTAAGCAGCATTGCCAGAGCTGAAACGATAACAGCAACAGTTTATATTTATTGAACACTTAAAAACATGCTACACTCACCGCTCAGGCTTTTATGTGTATCCTTCTGTGTCATGGTGCCGGCTACAATATGGACCCCCTCTAGGATGCAGGCTCATACCTGGGTTCTGGTCACAACTCTGCCATTATTCTGCAGGGTACAGTTCATAGAAGCAGAATATGCCACCCTAAAATGTGCCACTTTGCATGTGCATTGTTTTGAGCAGAATAAAATTAAGACTCAGCAAATGCATGACAAGCTTTTTAACTGTCCTTTAACTGTTCATAAATTATTTGATAGGAGGCCTGTGCCAAGAAGTGAACTGTTACCAGATATAACTTTTATTTAATTATATCTTTTACATTATTGTGTAGTCCCCGTAGGTTACCCACCACCAATTCACCTATGAACCGTCACTGAAGTCCCTTGTGCTCTTTTCTCCCCCATTTTGATTCTTATCCTCCCACTCCCTCACTGAATGTCTCTTATTTATGTTTGCCTGTGAGTTTTTGTTTTTGTTTTGTTTTGTAGTTGTTGTTATTTTCTCCTCCTGGTCTCTTATTTGAATCCCCTATATTCCTCCTGTAAGTGAAGCCATTCAATATTTTTCTTTTTCCTTCTGGCTTACCTCGTTGAGCATGATCCCTTCTAGCTCCATCCATGTTGCCGCAAATGACATGAGTTTATCTTTTTTGATTGCTGAATAATATTCCATTGTGTATATATACCATATCTTCTTGATCCAGTCATCTATTTTTGGGCATTTGGGTTGTACAACTTTTTATATCAGAAAGACTTATGTGAATGGCAGGCAAATATTTCTTTACTGAACACCTGGCTCTTCTCATCATCCTGTGAGTAGTCTTCCTTTTGAAGCTCCAGACCCTTAACCCCTTCTTAGCTCAAGATGGAGCAGAATAAAAGCTTCAACTGCCTATCTTTGAGTCTCATTTTTTTAAAAACTATATTTTTTTAGTTGAAGTGACAATGATTTACAACACTGTGTATGATTTAGGGGTTCAAAGTCACACCACTTCAGATGCATGTTAAAGAGCACACCACACCGACCACCAAGGCACCCGCAGCCCTCCACAGGTCCTGCACTGCACCCCCTTTACCCTTTGCTTCCTACCCCCTACCTATCCCCTCTGATAAAGTTTTATATAATTTTATGGCGCTTCAAAACATATGAAATTAAATGTTTTTCTTTTATTAAGCTGTCATATGTCAATTTAATTACTAGACCAGTCAAAAAACCTTCCCTAGAAGGGAAGAAAAGCTTTCTATCCCTACACAGTCTAGCAAATGTCTTTCCCCTTTTGAATTTTTTTTTTTTTTTTTTTTTTTTTTTGGTAACAAATCTCTGGACAATAATTGAGTGCCCTCCTATTTTTAGGACAAATAAAAACTGCTATGTTAATTCCATTTCAAGTTTCTTTTTTCAGAGTGTACATATAAATCTAGATGACATGTCTTTAAACCCAGAAAAAGCAGACTCCTTCCTTAGGAAGTGAGCACAGGTGAACTTCCCCATCCTTCTAAATTAAGAACGCCACCACTTACTGAGCTGAACACTGACTAAGTGAAGACTCTGAGGTTTGCCTTGGGAATTGAAAGATGTTATTTATTGAATCAATTATGTTTGCAATGTGACAGTTGATTTTTTCTTTCCCTTCTTATCCCTCTCTCACATCACTTTAGTCTTTTTAAGCAGAAAGTTTGAAATAAAAGGTAGAGAACAGGCGCAGAGAGAGAGAGTTCTACAAAATGAATTAAAAAAAAAAAAAACACCCTAACATGGAGGCGAAGCCATTTTTTAGGTCTCTCTTCAGTAAGGAAGGACCAAATCTAAACCCAATCAATAGAGTCCTCTCAAATAAAGTTCCAGCATTTAAAACTCAACCCCAGGAGATTAGGCTTAAAGGGGCTAAATTTACACCACTTATCACACAATGATGTCTAAAATGCAGAACAAACATTAAGTGGCTCCACCTTTACAGATATGGCTTAAAAGCTTTCTGGACTGACAAACCATAAACCAACTTAATTTAATTATTTCATTCCCGTTTGAGAATTTTTTTTCTCTATTACAATACTATCTTTCTCTATTTCCCAATGTACAAACTTGTGTGCCCTCTCACATTCCCACTTCCCTAATAGTAGAGTTGTGCTAGCAAAAAGCATCCCCACAAAGTCCCAGAGTGTTTCGGGTGTAAAATACGTCACAATTTTCCCAGTCTGAGAAATAGCTGATTATTGTAGAAAACAACAGTTTTGTCTGAAGAGTAGTAAGAAGAAGTTGGAATTAAGGTGGCTAGATCAAGAGTACATTTTCATATCAAACTGATGTTTCCTTAAGAAGTTGTGATATAGGAAGCCCCAAAGAATAATATTAGACCTCATAAAAATTACTAAGTTCGATATCAGTGTCTCAATCTTTGGGACACTCTTATCAAAAGAGAATTTCCGACTTAATTATCACAATGCTAAAAGATTAGTCAAAATTAGATGAAGAAAAATTATTTACCTACTTGGTATTTACCAGAAGCTACATCTGTGATAACCACATTAGGCACTCGAAGACACCCTATAGAAGCAACGTTTTCTGGCTCATGGCTTTGGAGTGAGAACATAAACATATCATGTCCTGTTGTGTGTAAAGGATAGCACTGCTGCTGCGAGGATTAGGATGCATATTAGCCATGAAACCTCTACTCAAGCGGTCACTGGTCTCTTGGGAGGAATAAAAGAATTAAGAGTAACTGAAAGGCAAGCTGGCCTCTGAGGAGCATTAATACATTTAAAGGAAAAATGTTCAAAGAAGAAGGGAAGTAGAGACTAATCATCATGCAGGAAAGAAGGACATGCAAAAGCTGCTGGGACAGAAGGAATATGAGTCAGACCCAAAGGAACAGTTATCAGCATGATACAAAATGAAGGGGAGGAACACGCAGAGGGGGCTTTAAAAAAAAAGGCATGGGTTTGGGATCAGTATGTGCACAGTTAAGCAACTGTCTTCATGAAGGATGAGAAAGTGGACTGAATGCAACTGGAAATGAGATTACTTACTCTCCTGTCCTTTCCAACTTCCCCACTCTCCTGCTTACACACACACACACACACACACACACGTACACCTTTCTGCTCAACTAAACTCTGCTTTTTCCTGGAAGAGAGAAAAGCATGTAAGACATCCCTACATTGCCACAAATGACAATGTAATTATGCAACAAAGCTATCTGAGAGATTTAAGGTCAAGTGTATGCTGGCTGTGAAACTTTGGGCATTGTCCTTAAATTCTATCAGATTCAACTGCTTCATCTTTAAGTGGAGATAATAACATGGGTTTCTTTTTTTTTTTAATATATATATATTTTTATTGTTATTTATGTCTTTTACATTTTGTATTCCCCTTGGGTAGCCCACCACCAATTCACCCGTGATCCATCTCCTTGGTCCCTTGTGTTCTTTTCTATTCCATTTTGTGCCCTTATCCT